>OX375869.1:2976585-3153585 GCA_947359475.1 Heligmosomoides polygyrus bakeri
AACACACAAAACAAACATGCACGTGAATAACGGATAACGATAAGTAGCACCGATGGTAAAGCGATATGATGACAAGAAATAAGAGGCATGAAGGAACATCAGTATAATAATGTGACAACAACACAACACAAAGCACACAAAATGAACTTCATAAAAACAAGTACGACACTGTATGATATACACACCGGCTAAGTGAACCAGCAAAGGACACGTATACTGATGAGACAGCAAAAGAAACCGACTTTGGGAAAAGACAAACTCATATGAAGGAATCTCAAGACAAAACGGTGCAAAACAAGAGCATATGTGAACCGAGAACAATATAACAGTAGACTACATGAACAACAATGAGATGCGAGAACAATGCAATAACGGATAGCGACACTATGCACGAATAACACAGAAGATACACGAGAACAACAAAATATGTACAAACCATGACTCGCAAGAACACGCGCAAGACGTACGAGGAAGAAAACCCGGAAGTCCAACCTCACAGACACGCGCAGCATGGAGAGCCCCCTACCAACCAACCTACCCGAACGCGCACACGATTGTCTGCGAGCCCAAGAACGAAGGCTAGAAGCGTTGATTAGGAAGAAGACCCTGAAAATCAGGAGGCACAGAGAAACAGCCCGTGGAAGGAGGAGATCCCAGACAGCGCTCGCGGTCGAATGGGGTGCGGAATCCTTCAATGGAGACGACTGTCGTCAGTTGGCTACGGTAGGTACGGCTGACTAACCTAAGGCTGTTGAGGTATAATCTCAGATTTCTCCCAAACTTCGAATAGGGTCCACGAATCTGACATCTATTTTTCGTATTGCGCTGGAGTACTGTAGGTTAGGGTAGTCACGGGTGATAAGGCTGTCGAGGTCATAATCTCCGATTTCGTCCAAACTTCGGCTGGGGGGCTATTAGGGGTGCTGGCCACGAATCTGACATTCATTTTTCGTATTATGCTGGAGTTTGGGTGAAGTCATGACCATGATCCTAGTCATCCGTACCTAAGGTAGTCTACCGCACTCCAGCATAATGCGAAAAATGGATGTCAGATTCTGTCTGTAGAGGTGCTAAGCTCTTCACGAGGCTTGTAAACGGCTTTATTGGTGGAAAATTCAATGATCTTATGTGTAGGTCGCGTGAACAAGAGGAGGGATCATCCAGTACCGTATCCATCCGTGAGCACACTGAGCCAATCGCAGTCGTATCGGGGTTGCCAGGTCAACGGGCATCGAGGGTAACCGGTATGGGCAATTTCCACCAAAACGCGCTGTCAGTTTTGGAATTGGGTCCAAGTTTCTCTCCATCTCAACCCATTTCAACCATTTTCATGCGCAGGGTCATCTGTGGTCTCCACGAGCTGTAAGACCGACTCCAGCAAAAAGCTCGAGCGGATTCTCGAGCTCAACCGCCAATGCAGCTAAGTCTAATGCCAACAATTCCTTTACCTCAAACGCACTTCAAGCAGCAGGAACCGAACATCCAAGCTGAGGTAAGCTTTCGCCTTTTCGCTGATGAAGTGTTCAGGGTTCTATTACAGCATACAGGGCCAACAATCCAACCTCTCTAGATCGCAGATGGTGGGCATCAGGGAGGTCCGTGACCTTGTCAAGTCCAAAGCCATAAGGCTCTCCATAAGTGACCAGGATGAAGAATTTGTTGTAATACCAAGCCATCTGGATAGGGTATTACCGAGCGCCACCTTGAAGACACATATCTATACCGCACGTCCTCTGTAAAGGAATTTCAAGCACAGTACCGTAAACTTTACAAGGCGTGGATCAAGGAGGCAAAGCTAGCGGGATGAGGACCAGGCATGATAAACCGCCTAAAGCCTGAGTGTCCTAGTTGTCCGGTCTTATATTTACTTATTAAGACCCATAAGTTTTCACCAGACGACAACTTGGCCTCAGTCAACCCCGCTGCCATCAAGGTCAGACCCATCGTTAGCTGTGTGGGTGATCCAACGGACAAAATTGGATGACTTCTCAACTCTGTTCTAGGCCAGCTGCTAAAATTTATTCCAGCTCACCTTAGCAATCCTAATATGTTCCTTGAATGCCTCCGGAGAACGCGGCTGCTTAGCGCCACCTGCGTCATGGAGTCGTTTGATGTTGCGGCGTTATACACCAATGCGTCAAACGATTTCGCTATGGAAGCCATCTTCGAGCTTCTCAGCCAACACCAAGGAGCAAATAACATGTTTGGTCTCTCCATAAGGCAGTTGATGACACTACTTAAGGAGTGTCTATCGTGCAGTATCTTCAGGTAGTCCGGCAGGTATTTTGCGCAGGTTCAGCTGGCAGGGAATAGCTATATCACCAAGTGGTATCGAAAGCCCAGCTGCAAAGAGCATAATGGCGCCTAACGACTTTGTGGTCTCGCATCGATCGTCTGATAGTGTTGCAGGAACTCGTCCATTCTGCCTGATAACTCGCCGCTACTCTTGGAAGTTTGGTGACGAGTGCTCTTACGTGAGCGGGTATGTCAATTCCCCAGAAAGGATCCTAATCTTACAGTATTCCTCAATATTAACAGTTCTTCTTCAGGAACCAAATGGACGAGCGCACCAAGTCTGCGTCAACCCGACACCGCTGGCGTCGTTGACGGTCAGCCTGACTTTTGTTTTTCGTCAGCTTTTCGAGAATGTAACCATGGCGATCTTGGCGATTAGACAGTTTATTATCGAAACAGACGTCGTTTCTCTTCTCCAGTGCTTAAGTCTACGCCTGATAGCATTCGTTCTTGCATCTCGGTCGCGATTTCTTTTCTTTTCTTAGAGGGGAGATGATAACTTTGCATATTCTAGTGATTATCCAGTCGTTTACGGGTTTTTGTTTCCTTTGGTGTCTTTTTTACTCGGTCATAACCTCTTTTGTGGTTTCTAAATTCGTTGGACAGTGCATGTCGTCAAATATTTCCGGTTAAAACTGTTTTCGAATTTGTCACGTTCGAGCTCTGAACAGGTCTAGACCGTTATCTTCTTTTATGAACGGTTATAAAGATTCAAAGTCTGTATTATTCTTAAACCCTTTAGGAGCAACTCGACATTTAACTCTTCCCAACGCTTATCTATATAATACACAATTTTCACGTTAAATTAGACCTTTTTAAAACTAAATTGGACACTTTTTAATCCAAAATAGTCACTATTTAAACCCATTATGAACACTGTTCAAGTCACGCTGGATACTTCCGAATCCAAACTGAAAAATTCTCCAGATCAAACGGGCGTTTTCCAGATCGAAGCAGACACATTCTATAAAGGTCAAAGTAAGTTTTTGCCATAAGAAGATTTATTAACACTTTCTTGGAGAACTTATAATTCAACCACCCCAAAAAGCTGATCACAGTATTTGAAAGTTCATGAGAAATTTTATTTTTGAGGAAAATTAATGGATCGGAATTTATTTTAAAGTCCAGGAAATCTGAAATTTTTGAGTATGTTGTATAGTTGTGCTTATTCGACTATTCGAATGAGTATTCGAGTAAACTATTCGAATAATTTCAGGTTTTCGAATACCCGAAACTTCCTGATTTTCGATTTCCGTTCGAAAACGAATATTCGAAGACCAGGAAGTCTCGAATTCGAATAATACAATATAATAAATTAAGCAAATAACTATTCGAGTAGTCGAATAAGCAGACTATAGTATGTTGATAGGAAGGATCGCTCTAATCGCTCGTTCAGCATGTTGAGATTTTCCTTTTATTAATGATAAAAAATCTATTGCACACTAGTCTACGGTAGAACACAAACAAATGTAGAGAACAGACTATCTTCACTTCGCAGTTTCAAGGTACAATGCATTCACACTCTGTCAAATGAAAATTGCGACATGTTGGGCGAGAGCATGGGCGATATCTTTTAATATTCTCGAAAAGTGCCGCTTTCCTGCACTTTAAGACATATTTTGATCCATTATCTTTTCAAGAAAAAAATTTAAATATTTATAAGGTTTGAAACACTGTGTTCACCTTTTCGAGCAGGTGAATTCTAAATTTTCAAAGAAGGTTTAGGTAGGTTTTCCCAAGAAAAGTTTGTTATTCTTAGAAGGCGCTTCCTTAATCGGAAAAGCGCCGCTTTCACAGGGAAGATGATCTGTTTGGTTTCGGAAGTGTCCAACTTGTCTTGAAAACTGTCGAGCTTTACTCGAAAATATTGCATACCTTCTAAATGTTAAACTGGACATTTTCAAGTGAAAAGGAACGCACCAAACCAGAGTTTACGTTTTCAAATAAATCTCCTTGCGATTGTAGAGGAATATGTGGAATGCTAAAGTCTCTATTCACGATGTCCCAGGAAGAAGTGATTAAGCTGCTTGAACGTGTAAGCAATTGCTATCTCTTCGGCAAGAATAACATTTTCTGCTTTACTATAAAGTACTGGTAAGCGGAGAATATTCTATTGTTTTCTACGGATTGGCTGCGCCCTGCACTCGCTCAGAACATGCTATTCTCATCTAATTGATAGTGTAAACTTATTTATTGATTGATGCTTCAGTGCACATCTCAGATCAGTGATGTTTACCTGAAGTTGTGCAGTAGAGAATGTCAAGAAGAAGAGAAGGTGCTCTTCATACCAGTTGTTTTTGATGCCTCTAGGTCACATAGACGACGCGTATCCCTGAAGCGCATGAAGGGCGTTTAGACTAAATTGGCTGTACATGTGGCGATGTTCTGTACTAGTGCTCGGCGCAACCTCGCCCTATGGCATGCTGAAAAATTCCTTGTTTCTCAAAAGCTGCACATTTCTCTTGGGACTTAAATGGGTTTTTAATATACTCGCCGATACACTTACAACCGGAAAAAACCCGTCCGAGTTGTCCGGTGTGCAACGCCCACGGCCGCAGGACTCAAACCTGGTTCTTATTAGCCATGGAACACCCTTACTACAGGCTCTATACATTGGAGCCAGGGATGAAGGACATTAACGACGCTACGACGCTGTATGAGATTTTCTGCCAATCAGGAGCCCCCCCCCCCCCCCCGACCCTATTTGCGCCGGAGAAGCATGCAAGCAAATATCACTGCAGCGACTGATTAGCAGAGGGATCGGCAACTCGGTCCCGTAACGAGTTTCCTGAATTTCACTTCGAAACTACGGTGGACAACTCAGACGAGTTTTTTTCCGGTTGTAAGTTTATCAAGCACTTTAATATAAGCTTTCAAAACAGAATTTTTTAGTGCTTGCATATGTATGTGTAGTGTCTGAGTGCTGAACTTTCTGCCAGCATTCAGAACACCTTTAACTGGTTTCTAACCGTTTGTTGATTTTTCTTATGGCACAAATAGGCTCGGAGGGGATCACCTTGTCCTCATTGAGAAGGTACGTATATGTTGTATGTATGGAATCAGAAATGGCCTGGCATAGTTCGTCATAGGGGAAGAGCACACCGTTGCTGCCTAAAAAAATTTATTTTCGTGCAACACAAACCGTTGTATAAGGCTATCCTACAAGGTGACTCCCCCGAGCCTATTTGCACACTTCTTTTCTACGTCGTTGCCTACGAATAAATAAGTGAATATTGTTCTTGCTACATTAGGGCGCATTAATTGTGAACTTGAATACTCGTTCCACTTTTGTTTGAAGTGTTCGGGGTTTGATTTTAAAAGTGTCCAGTTTAAGAGGAGAAAGCGTATAAATATATGAAATTACATGTTACAAGTGCGAGACACGCCTTACGGCACTTGCGCGCTTCGCGCTACTTTGCAGCATCACTGACCTACGGAAAGTAGTTCTTGTAAAACTTGAAATGCATTAAAATCTAGGACCTACAGTGTACTTTGTCGGCACCAAGCCGTTTACCACTTCTGTACTTTATCACAGACATTCTCTCCGGACCGTCCAGTAACGCCATTGGTTTGTGGTGCGCAGTACTTCTGCCCTCAGGTTGCTCTTCCGCAACCGTTCTCATGCCCAACAGTTCGTGTTTCCTGATATTGTTACGCCTTCCGAATGTGAATGCCAGGTTCCCCCTCACTCGTTTCGTCTTACTGGATCTAATTGTTGGACCGCCTTTCCTGGTCCTTTAGCACATCAACCAACTGAAGAAAATATCCATATAACTCATTGTAATTTCTCTAATAGTGACTTTAGGCACCAATTTTAAAAGGTTTCCGTTTACAATCATCACTTAGTCTAGATTTGGTTTTATATGAATTCATGGCTGTTTTGTACTCTTTGCTTTTTTTGACGTTGCTATTTGTTCTGTTTTGATAAAAATTCTAGCAGTTGCTTCAAACTTTGCAATAAGTATCATGCCTTATTTTACCTATATTTCTAATCCACCGCGTTTGAGCCTAGAGGCTCTCTTGTGATCAATAACCACTTTTGTGGTTCAAACTTCTGTGAAAACGGAGTGGAATTGTTAGTAAGGGAAAACGTCAAAGAACAGCAAGCAAAGAAGCGTCACATGTTCTCTCTGATAAGAGCGGCTCAGATTTCATACGTGTTCTAATGAACTTTTCTCCATTGCCATCCAATTGCTCATTTGTATCGAATGAATTGTATCAATGCGTCACCATCCATTAGCCGCTGCGATTTGTCTGCGTGAACGAACAAATGTTTCAGAGAGAAAGAATGAGTCTGATGAAGAAATGTTGTAATTGTCGCTCGGATCTTCCGGAGAACAACGGAGCAGGGTGAGTCTGTTAGAAAAACAATTTTTGATTCTTTTTACAACTTTTTGTTTTGTGAGAAATTCCTGTCTATTAGGAAAACCCTTGTTAAGTCTCTTTTGTGGTAATTGGCGAATCTGTCCCAATCTATATGAGTTCTTCCTGTATGAGTTGATCGTTTTCGGATCGACCTTGGCAAACGTTTCCTTTCCTAGGGATTGACGGATTTCGAACTATAGCATTTTGTTTGGAAAGGATAAAACCCCAACCAGCCCATCTCCTAGCCATGGGCAACCGCTGGTTAAGTCAGATACGACTTCGATGTGCTTTTCTTAAATCTGGTAGATATAGAAGGAGTGGTGCAAACCAAAAAGAGGCCATCTAGGGCCGAGCTTCGCGTAATTTTGTCTTAGTCGACGCTTTTGACTATTCCGTCGTTACCAAAGCTCATCACGAGTCATTACTCTATTGATAGGCTTTTATAATGTAGTTAGCTCTTCCTAATGAGTGGTTTCTAAGTCCTGCAGATTGTTCCCCATGAGTCTGTCAGGAAATTTAAATCGCCCTTGTTTGGCTCAGGAAACATAAGCCGGATTAGGCCATGACTGCCATTTGGAGCTGCTATTTTGGCTCATTCGCTATCAGCAAGGTCATAATAGGCCATGAGCGGTCCTGAGCAGCAGAAATAGGGTGATTTAGACATCTCGCTAGCCTCGCGAGCTACACTTTTCATCGCTAAAAAGCACTTACTAGGAAATGCGAACGAGTTGCTTCATAACAGCCAACAAACAGAGTGATGACTCAGCAGTGATGAAGTTTAAGCCTCTACGCCAATGAAATATAACTAAACATCGGCTAAAACAAAAGGTGCATAGTGTGCCTCTGGTTATTGCTTTTTAGAATGTCCCATACCCATCATTTTCCCTGGATATCAGGAAAGCGCTTCGAATCATATTTGACTGCAGTAACTGGCCGTGGTTGTTAGATGGACTAGTCGACGTTTTGTACTTTCCAGGCAAATTTAGGGTTGTCACAATGTTTCACTTGTGAAGATCCCTTCCTGAACATTAGCGTTTCTTCGTTTCAACAAAGTATACTTTCTAGGCTTCAAACAGCGAAGAATTTTATCAGCAAGGACATTGTTTCCTCGACGAAAAGCTTAGGTTTTCAGTTTCTGTGGTTCACTGAGGTGGAGCTGTATTCACCAGTTTCCTTAAGTTATGGTCATGTTATTATAGAAGAATGAAAAAAGACTAGAAGAGAAAGGCAAACAAGGCATGCAACACTATTTTCCTATATATCTCATTAAAAAAGCAATCTCCTTGCACTCTTTATGTTTGCAGGATGCAGTAGGTCCCAGAATCCGTCAAGTGTTTTTTTGTTATTTCAAACCGTTAGGAGATACTAATTTGGTTGGACTTCTTGCTACTTTTTTGTCTGTCACGTTTCACCTGTCGTTCCCTTGATCATCGACTTGCTCGAGCGGGCGCCAGCAGCGTCTCCATTCGTCCCTGTCGCGTGCCAGAGTGGTCCAATGGATCCTTCTCGCTCAAGGGACACGAAGAGCGTCATATCGGTCGTTCTGGGCTTTCACGAAGAAGTCCGACCAACGCATTGGTGGGCGTCCTGGTGCTCTCTTGACATCCCGCGGAATCCAGTCGGTGACGGCTCTCGTCCAGCGGGTGTCTGCGAAGCGCATTACGTGGCCGGCCCACCTAATTTTCGACAACTTGGCCCACGCGACAGCGTCTCTGATCTTTTTTGTCTACGTACTTCAATTTTTTCTTTTCTTTCTTTCTTGAACGAACATAACGGCCACTTACTGTGAGCTCCTCTTAACTGAGGATCCACGAAAGAAGCAGCTGAGGAAGGTTCGCCTGAGTAAGACAGTGACGCGACGAACTTTCGGACTTCCTTTTGTTTATATTTACTATTTATCTATTTATTAATTTCCAATAGTGGTTAGTTAAACTTCTTGGCATAACCGAATCGTGAAGTATTGTGTCGTGTTTCACCAGTCAAATCTCTGCGATTTTTGTAGAATCAACTGCTCTACTAGCTGCTCATATGTAGCACTATGCTTCGGTGTTTTTGTACGGAAACCGTCCTCTTGAGCCAGAGGAATTAGAGTTCCCTCCTGGGTCAGGATGTATGAGTGGATTTGTGTTACTTGGCTTCGCTTTAACATTGTAACTCATAGTTTTATACTTTTTATTTTGTATGTGGAGAGCCACGCAGATAAACAATTCAAATACGGTTAAGATTCAGCATGTAAAACAATAATGAGCAAAACAATTTGTAGTCATCAAACGGGGGTAAACTAAGAAGCGTCTTTGGGGCCGGATTTATCAACAACTTACAGAGATTTAACGGAGAAATTACAGCTGAAAAAACGCGAATTGACGCGGCTTATCAACAGGTGAAGTGGTGAAATGTTGCGTTATCAGGAATTTCGGCTGTAATTTATCCGTTAAATTTCTGTAAGTCGTTGATGAATCTGGCCGCTGGAAATACCTGTCAACGAGTTTTTGTAGTGCCTCAAGTAGTTAGGTAGAACGTTTTCTTTTAGAGCTTCAAAAACTCGGCTCATGTTCGATTAGTGAAGAAACTTAATCTTACATTACATTTTTTCCTTGGGTTCTGATCCTCCGCTGGCAACCTCTTGTGTTAGAAGAAGAAACGGAGTAGAATTCCTGGACTGAAATGCCTAACCTACCAGTTACCATCTTATAAACCGTCACAAGATCGTACTTTTTCCTACGGAGCGCAAGTGTAGGCAAATTATAGACGTATTTCTTATAGTAGCCGAAGAAGGAAGGCCTTTTCGGTTAATTAATACTCACTTTTTTCTTCTGTAATGAACTTGATGTGTTTTATAAGCCATGCTTTTTGGAGAATACTTAGTGGATCTTTTAGGAGCTCTGTACAATGCGACAAATGCCAGAAGAACGAGGCAAAGTACGGAAAGGTAAGTGCGCTATCAATGTTATTCTTCTTGAGTTTAACTACTGACTTTACCTATCCGGACATGATGTCTGTGTCCTCCAAAGGAAATCGGTTCATTGTATTTTTGTTTTATGTCTGGTCCTATGAGTTAGACAGATTCTTCCTACTTCGAATTCACCTGACATAGGAAACTATCTACCATTATTTTAGCCCACAACGTGCAAGTTCTGCCAGTTGCCGGCTGCTTTTCACGAGGAGAAGTGCGTGTACTGCTCGCATTCTGAACGGAAATTCGGAGCGCCGATACCATGTGCCAACTGCAAACTGCGCGCTGCGTTCACTAAGGATCCTAAAAAGGTGAGTGGACTGAAGTGTTTGCTTCGCTGCATTCTTTCTGTGTGGCTAACAGTGTCCATCCGACCATTCAGGCGAAACCCACTTTATGCCGAATGTGTGTCATACAAGCGCGGGCCAACAAACAGACGAATCTTGCCGGTGTAACTGTATCGTCTCATGATCAGCCGCCAGGTCAGAAACGAAAGCGAGAAGAGAAGAAGAAGGTTCGCTGAGGCTTTGTCTTCCGGTGCAAGGGAGAAGAGAACCAACGACAAATCTCACTTCTTTAGACGGAAAAGTCAGAAGCAGAGCCGGCAAAGATTGCTAAACGCGATCCGTTTGCTGACTCCGGTGAGAACGTAATGATTGTTCAACAACTTCGCGACCAGATCTCGAGGTTGAACTCTGTCGTCGCACAGAAGGATGCGTTAATGATGGAAAAGGACAAAAAGGTGAGGTTCCTGTCGCAGTACAAAACCGTCATAGACGTTTTAGGAAATTTGTTTGCATATATGAGTCTGAGGATTCAGAGAATTTTTTTCTCAGGTCTTTCGAAGCTATGGAAATAGGTACCATTGCCTCGTTCAACTGAACTGAACTAAAGTATTCAAATCAAGCAAATTGAACGTTTCAATTGAAAATGAAGCTCTTTTGATCCAATCTAGATCTGATGTGGTATGAGCAATATTTTAATTTTAAAAAATTGTTCCAACTTTCTTTAGAAATTTATTAATTCTCTGATCGATGTTAATGTATTGTTTAAATGTTCATAACATATTCTTATCCTTTTAGCGAAAAATTGTACTAACTTTCTTACCAAGCGTAGAAAAACGAAAAATTCTAAGAATTAGAAAATGATTGCGCTATGCTTTCGTTCGTATGTCGCGATTTTTCTCTGGTTGAGAAAATTCTCCCTGTGTTGAGTTGCGTTAGGGAAACGGCGCGTTTTTTGTCCTTCAATCTTCTGTTCCGTTGATCTACATCTAACCGATCCAACTGTACATTCAGCTAAAAGCCGCGGCATGCAGGGACATCGCAATATGCATGATACACTGGAAAGGGATCGAAAAAATTTCCGCTTCTCTGCATTTGAAAACATTCAAAGCATTGATGTAGATAAAAGAATAAGAATTTTATGAATATTCAGTGTAATCATGTTTCGGATTTTACGAGTAGGTCACTTCTAGTTTTCAAAGAAAGTCAATCAAATTTTTCGAATCGAAAATTCGTCTTTTTTAGTGTGCCCAGTTTACCATTTTCTTTTTGAACCGTACTCTTCTTATTTTAATCCAAACCTTTTCGAGCAAAATAGACATCTAAAGTCGATGTAGAATATTCCCTATATAACAAAGGCAACGTAGTCTTTTGTTCTTTAAAAAAATGTGTGCGAAAAAAACTCTTATAAGAAGAATGTATACACTCTTTAGAATGTATACACTCATACAACTCCTGTTCCTTTAGTCAAAGTCGTGCCTTCGGTGCACTGTAAAATGTTCCGACCCAAATAGTTGTTCACGTGGAGAAGTTGAGACGTGTATTCGTACAGAACATTGCAGCGTTAATTTGATTGATAGTCTAAATGCTGTTTAACTGAAGTTATGCGGTGGAGTATGGTGGCGCATCCATTCCGTTGTGATCACCTTTGCTGTTTCTAGATTTATACGCATGTAAACAGCAATTGCACTATCATTCCACTAGACAATGCAATTTGCAGAACGAGTGCGCTGCGCAATCCCTTCCTATAATTCGCAAGCAAGTACATTGTTTTCCAGCATATCAGGGTAACTTAAAATTGTAGTGTGAGTTCAAGTGATGCGCTTTCTTTGCGTTTACAGTGTAGTAATTTTTTGGAACGCTTTGGACGAGGGGGGGGGGGCAGTCCATCAGTACTCGAAAAAGTTACGGGTTTTTACCCGTTTGACCTAGGCCCCTCTCGATGCAACTTGCACTACACGTACGTGCGCGTACAGTGGGGGAAATTCCACGTCACCAAACCCGACTGCTATGCTCAAGGCGGTCGAAGCCAAGGACTGCCCCCCCCTCCCCCCCCCCCCCCCCCCGTCCACGTGTTGCGCCCGCTTTGGAGAGGAGGTTTTCAAAAACCGTTTAAAATTACAATTTTAACGTGGTTAGATTGTCTATTTAACTTTAGATGCTTCTCGCTTGGGTTGCAATATGTCGATTTTATTTCTGAAAGTACTACGGTTCCAAAAATTTATTTAAATAGCGTTCAGTTTAAAACGAAGTGTCAGGTTTGAAACGAAAATGGTGTATTTGTTCGACTGTAGTAAAATTTAGGCATAGTTCGAACAGTGATGGTAAGTAAACCTTTAGTAAACCTCTCTACCATCAGTGTCCAGTTTTATTTGAAAGACGTTCGTTTTGATTTGGTAGGGATTCGGTTTGCTCTGAGGAGCGTGGACAATTTGACGTGAAAATGGTATAGAATTCGGTGGGGTTGTACAGCAAGGTGGAAGAGCTTACCAGCTACCACGTAGAAACTTTACCTAGTTTGCCAAATCCCTAGCTTTTGTACTAACCAGGGAATGCCGTCATCTTCCCATGGAACTTCGGATTGAGACCTATATCACGTGAAGGAGCTCTAGACGCTGATCACAGATGTGTAGACCAAATTTGATAAATGGATCTCCTAAGCAAGTTGTGGCCGGCAAAAGCCGCGTTGTCTGACGCATGTTAGGCGCAGTCAATCAGCGTTGGACGCAGTGTTGCGATTGGCAGCGGTGACAACAACAGCAGCGGCACAATGGTAGAGTGCTCGCTTCACGGGATTGGGGTCATGGGTTCGGTTCCCGTCGGTGACGGCGTTTTTGCACTTTGTGACCTATCTTCGACAAGGACCTATAATCTCATTTTTAGCTCACAGTTGTCAAGTAGTGAGAAATATCCACCTTCCGCCATTTTCGTTCTAACTTCTTCGTGCAAGAGCCCTCCAATCATTTTTATCAGATGTTTATCTTCTATCAGTTTTCAAGAAAATGCTGACGGCCAGCGATATTCGTAGAATTAGGACCTAGCGCATTCTAGAGGACCTTATGAGCGTTGAATCTTGTGGTTCGAAGTTTATTTATGTTTTGTTTAGATTGCAACTCTACAAGCGGATTTGAATACTGCTGAGAGGAAGCACCGTGAGAAGGTCGACCAACTGCTCAAGGAGAAGGACGAGGCCATTCAGAAGTTGATAGAGCGACAACGACAAGCAACGAAGCAGGTAACGCATCTTCCACCAGGGATTTTATCTGCAACATGGGGGGGGGGGGGCGGGTTATCCGCAGCAAGTATCGCAAGGGGTGCGGGAACGCGCCGTTTCTCCTACCGTAATCGCATCAGCCAATTAAATATCCTGCCGATGCGGTTGGGCCGGTGCTGATTGGCTACGGGAGTTACGGTAGAAACAAAGGCGCGTTACCCGCATCCCTGCGGTGCGTCTTCTCAACATTTAGCGGTTTTCTGTTTGATTCACGCGCTACGCTCCAGTACACAAGCCGTCTATATCGATCTTTCGGACTAGATGATCGATATCGATTGTTCGGGTTGTTGTACCCGATGAAACCGAGCAGGAAACCTGTGCGAATCTTGCAAACCGATTAATGCCAGGCGATCGCCCGCACAAAGTGGGCACGTATGCTTTACACGGGCGAATATACGCTGCCGTTATGGACTGTGAACAAGCCTCAAGCCCCGTATATACTTCAGCTGCCGAGCGGCGCGATGGCATGTATAGTGTCCAAATCGCTCGATCCGTTTGGGCACTAAATGGCATTGCGTCGCCCGACATCGCAGTATGAACGGTGCCTTATGCGGGATTTTCATTTCAGTCGCAGACGAAGTCGATGACGTTGTGAAAGCTACCAGCATCGATTAGACGGCGTAGAAAATCGATATTGGTAGCTTTCATAAACCCGCGTTGCTACTGAAATATGGTGCGTTTTCTCTATGGAGGAGGCTGCTATACTTCGAGTGTCAGTAAATGCCTCCTTGTAATTTTTTTCGCTTCCAAACTCTGAACATACTGATGATATCCTTCTTTCAGCTGAAGAAGTAGACTGTGTGGATTCAGCGCATGGATTTTCATTCATACAGGTAAACAAGCTTATCTTTACTGTGCGCTCAGTGTCTGACTTCCAAACAGTTCTCTCATATTGTGATTCATGGCGAGTTCCATTGATAGATTTCCCGTCTTATTTCAAGTTGTGCGCTAACAAGCGTTCTTTGCTACTTAGGCCCCTGATTCTGTGTGTGTCTGTGTGCGTGTAGACATGATTAGCGAAGTTTTTTCTCTTCGTTTTCACGGCAGAATTTCAGTATATCGATTTTGTGTGATTATCCTCGGCCATTTCCGCCTTTATGTTCTATTTCTCGTGTTCGTGCAAAGCGCAAGGATGTGATCGATGAATTTTGACAAGATTTACTAGACGTTGTAGTTCGAGATGCGGTAGAATCTCCTCCATGGCCTTTTTCCCTTCAAAGGAGTTGTTAGTACGTTGTTGATTTGCGATTGAATGAATGTTAACTTGTCCTATCTGATTGTACGTTGACTCAATAAAGCTGAATAGAAGTTGTGGATGATTCGCTTCGCGCGCTTTGAGCATGTTTGGGTCCTAAATAAAGGTTTGCTACTGAGCAGCAGCTAGTACAAGAGGTTTGAAGAGACCGTGGAGTACTTGGGTGCAAATTCCTAAATAAAGGTTTGCTACTGAGCAGCAGCTAGTACAAGAGGTTTGAAGAGACCGTGGAGTACTTGGGTGCAAATGCCCAACTGGATAGTAAGTATGAGTGAGTTTGAAAGGAATTTTCGATTATTTTCACTATATCTGTTCACTAAATCGCGAACAGTTATAGTGACTGGTTGCAAGGCTACGTTCAGAGTTTTGCCGTTTCTCTGTTCGAGGCCATGTTTGCTTGTAGACCGAAAGTGGCGCAAACAAATCTGGTAGCACTACATTCATCTTTCGAACCGAACTGAATATGTCTGAACGATGTAAATGATGACCACTGAGAATCTGCCGCTCAACCAGTGAAGAATTATTTTTCATTGTTGCAAAATTCTGTACATGTCGCGTAGATGAACAGCATTGGTAGGTGAGAGCGCGCCAGGCAGTAATAACCAAGCAGAGCACAGCCCGAACACATGCCAGCCCATCAAGATACCGACTGAATACGCCCTCTCTGAACGGCATGCCCATTCAATGCGGTCTGATTGGTTTAGGCGTTCCCATCTACCAACCGACGTTCGTTGTAGGATCGCGAAGGCGACAGCAATATTCCGAAGGCTCAGACCACTGTGGACGTCGTCCTCTATTTCAAATAACATAAAGCTGCGTTTGTATTCGTCGATAGTCGTCCCAACTGCAATGTACGCTAGTGAAACATGGAAGGCGTCAACTAGTATCATCAGACGGGTCAACGCGTTCCATTGCAAATGTTTGCGGCAAATTATGAGGATACGTTACACGGACCACGTGACGAACGAAGAAGTATTGCGGCGCTGTCACTCAAGGTGCCTCTACGAAACCGTTACGCAACGTCGACTTCGCCTGGCCTGACACATCCTGCGTATGCCGGAGCACCGACTGCCGAGATCAGCCATGCAATGGACTCCGCCAGGAAAACGAACTAGTGGACGCCCAAGAAACACGTGGCGTCGCACGCTCATGAATGACCTAAAGGTTATGAATATTTCTAGGCAGGAGTGCGAAGAAATAGCCCAAGACAGGGAGCGGTGGAAAGAACTCGTCGCCCATGCGCTCAACAGCACGGGAGGAACTAAGTACTAAGTAAGTGTCTACCAATGCTGCTCACCTACGCGGTATGGACCCAAGAAGAACTAGAAATTCTGCATGCAGTGGAACGGGTAAAAGAGTGACGGAAACACCGTAGCCCCGGCTGACCCGTTTGCCAGCTGTTTGTTGGCTTGACCCGAAGGGTGACCGCTGGAGGCTTAATAAGGAAGGGGTGGTCCAATTGGAAGGCCATCTACACACGTCTACTACCGTGGGAAGGTTACCCTACAGTCTTCTCGCTACTTTCAGAATATTGTTTTCGGCTTTCCCACTCCCATTCCGCTTCATTCTCCCATCATTATTTTTTTATTTGAGCGTGTTTACAGATACAGTTACACGCATTGAAGGATATAAAAAAAACCTTACGCATTGCAATGACACAAGCAGTCAGTGGACAGGAAACTGTTTAGTTACTCTGAAGGAAACTTTTCGAGAAGATTTTCAAACTGAGGTAATTGATTATGCAACGTGTGTTTCTTTAGAATGTCAGAAACTTAAGTTTTGACCAGCCGACCTGAAGAAATTGTGTAGGATTGGTGTGGATAGGCTATCGCAACGTGTAAAACTCGTCGAGTACCTCCACAACTACTTTTAGAAACTGCTGTAGCACCTGAAATTACCCGTGAATGAACAGCTTCTCGAGTCTTTCTTGTCCTGAAGAGTAGAAAATCTGAATAACAGTCCTAGTTCTACAGCTGGAGATTACTTATTATAATCCAGAGGGAAGCTTGCAAGTAACTAGAGATCATATTTCGGTACAAGTCCAAAAAGGGGACGCGTACTTATTTTTCTCCATAGAATACTGGGTATTTCTCCAAATACTTTGAAGTAAAGAAACTAAGCACGCAAATCTGCATGTTCAGTACAGCTGTAGGAGGACATCAGGGGTTATTTTGGCTAGCGTAAAGTGCCAAATGTGAAAGAAATGCATGACAGACTCTGAAAAATAACGGGAAGGAGACGGCCTTCCTTGGAATGCCAATGCCACATTAGACACCTTTTTCCTCCTGCAGGTCTCTGTTATGCTTTGCTTACGATGAATCGAAGAGCCGTCAACATCAACTTCTGGATGCAGTTACTGATAGATTTCAGATTATTCACTCTTGATCATGACCGTACGAAGAGAGTGTAATGTCACAGTCCAATGGCCTGGAAGACGCATCATTCCACTCGGGCTGCCTGTAGAACTGCTCCATGGGATATTATGTTGACAGGTGAGAGAGAATTCCTTTCAAGGCTCAAGTTTGGTCGTTTATACCTCAGCCGCTGCGCTGTGAGCCAGTACTACGGTCATTGGTAGCGATTGCCCCGTTGTGAATTGAGATTGATTGTTCTCACACTTCTGAACCGCGCAGGAAGGACTGGCATATATGTATGCCATTTTCTCTCTAAACTCTAATCTGGACAGTTTTGGTTTCAAACTGGATACCTTTTTCTTTGCACTTGGCATTTTTTTAGCCAAAGCAGACGTATCTAAAATTGAAATAGATTGTTTTAACAAAGGCTTCTTTTGTTTCAAGAATATTTGTATTAAGAACTGAAAAAAAAACTTATCTTAGTTTGCACTACGTTCATGTCTGAATGCATTTTTTTACTACGACCTGTTTATGCATGTTCATAGTTCACGAAAGGAGCGGCAGGAGCGAGTCGTTGCCTGCGCAGAGAATACATACCAATTCTTGCCAGGTGGTCACTCGGTAATGGTCGTATGTTTTCCAGGAGCGGTTAAGTCGCTCCCGTCGCGGACTATGTACAAGCGCTTATCTCAGGGCGTAAACAACATGTGTATAACTCCCAGTACTGGTGTTTCACGGCTAGTCGATAAACAGATGCCAAAAAGTCGTGATAAGTTCAGCACAGCCTATAAACTCTGCACTGTATACTTCCAGTTGAACTGACCATGAGTATTTTAAAATCAGACTGATCGCCTTTCAAAACGAGTGGGAAACGTTTAAGAAAGTTACACTTTCTGGTTTAAAAAGTTCCTCTCGAAAATTCGACTAAGCACTAGTTCTGCAGAGGAAGTGTACGCGCTTTTTCAATAAGCATAAAATCGTACCCGTTGGTAAAACAGCATTCAGGTTCATCCTGAAGTGTTTCGTCACAATTAGTTTTGCGTGTGAGGAGTTAGCGCCGCCTGATAGTGTAAATGTCACCTACCTGGTATTACACAGCGTAGAATTCTGAAGGTTTGTCTGTTGTGATTGGCTTTTCTGTTTGTAGTCCGTCTAATAGGCAACGCGATATGTAGAATGAAGGCACGGCACTTCCAGCCCTTCCATATAACACACCAGCAAATTCTTTACTTCCACTATCCTAGGGCAGACCTAAGAATTCGTAAAAATACGAATACTAGTGTCTAAGAATAAATAATAAAAAAATTGTGTCTGTTCATACGGTGTAGTCATCTCTTCCTGTCGACACCCCTCGAACGTGAATCATCATTAGAAATGTTCTATAAGAAAGAATAGCTTGACATAATGTTTGTTTAAACTTGAGACACGTTCAACTCGGTCCGCAAATTGCCTTTTTATTTCAAAAGTGTCCAGTTTGAAGTGAAAACGGTGTGATCTGTTGTAGACAGTGATTTTGTAATAGTTCTAAGGCAAGGGTACCGCTCCTCCTAACCATTTGTCAAAGGTAAACAATAGTCTCCGTAATATCTGCAACCAGCTGTTAGGCCTTTGTCATACCATCGCTCACCCCGAGCGACGCCTAATGATGTGCTCCCATATCGATCGGGCGGCGCGATGGAATCCTTTGTCATACCATCGCTCACCCCGAGCGGGCCTGTTCATACTTCGTGACAAGAGCGTTCGTCGCCGGTGTAAAACATACATATCGATTAAAGCCGAGCACGCGCCGCCGAAAAGTGTTCATACTCGAGCGCCGGCGCTGTCGCTCCAGTCGCTCTTGTCGCTCTTGTCGCCTGTTCATACTTCGCGCCGGCGCCGGGAGCGACTGTGGCGACGAACGGAGTGTGGAGTACGTAATTACACCGCACTAGTGCTGGAAGGAAACATTCCTGTTCTGACGCTCTTCATACAAAGTTAAGGAGTGCTTTCATGTGTATCTTGAGTGCCAGACTGACGATGTAGGTAATATGATTGTTCGCTTCTGTCTGTTTCAGTTTCTAACAACCTTTTTTGACTAAAAATATGACTGTTTGCTTGCGTGTGTCTGTTTCTGTCTCCAAAAACTAATGCAATCGAATAGTTAGGCGTGAAGACCTCTACTCACTTGATATTTTAGACCACGAAGTAGGCGTTGTGGCGCAATTACGTACACCACACTACGTCCGTCGCCCCAGTCGCTCTTGTCGCCTGTCCATACTTCCGCACGCTGAGCACTGCGCACGCTGCGCTCTTGTCGCTGCTGTCGCGAAGTATGAGCAGGGCCTTAGAGCGCAAACTCGTCCGAAACCGACAATCCTTGCGGACCGCGCTAGTAATCCGGGCGAGTTTGCGTGCATGACTCGTTCATGGCTGTAGACATTTCTGCGGGTTAAGGACGCTAGTCCACGTAATAAATTGCCTTCAAAGCTCTGGTTTGCACATCATCATGTCCCTCCAGCTGCGCGGCAGTGTAGTCCACGAGAATTGAGGGGATTATTACATCTATGCGATGGCAAAGTTTGTTTATGCGGCGCCCCTTACTTGCAAGCCGTCTCTGTACCAAACTTACAGTAAGAATTTATTGCGTAGAATAGGGTGTGTCACAAGTTCGGTCCGCAAACATTAACCGATGTCGGCGCTGATGGGCAAAACCGGTCGACCATCTATCGCTGTACAGCGTGTAGCGCTGAACTCTAAACCTGATCCTATATGAAAACATCACTTTGAGACGGCGAAACACTGAATCATGTGCTGCCGACCTGCTCTGTACATGAAGGGAATTCCTGGCATGAGAGAGATCCCAGGAAATTATTTTGCGATAGGGCCTATGTCATACCATCGCTCACCCCGAGCGAAGCCTAATAATATGCTTCCATATCGACTCATTGCTTCGCTTGATCGATATGGGAGCTTATCATTATGCCTCGCTCGGGGGCGGTGGTATGACATAGGCCTACTCGTAAGGCATGCTGCAGTAACCTATGAAGTACGACACACTTCAGTCGCTGTATAGGAACAATCGATATCGATTAAGCAGCGCGTAGGATCGATATGAATGGTTATATGAATGGTTTTCGTATAACTACGGGTTTGTTCATGGTTCGCAACGAGAGTGACTGCAACAGATTTATTAACGCCGACAACAAATAGTAAGTATAATTTGCCACGGCGACCAGTGGATACGTAGGATGCGGCTGAACTATAGATTGGATTTTGAGATTAACTGTTCTGATCTATTAGGCTTCTCGTAATGGAAGCTTCCACCTCAGCGTGTTTTAGACTGCGCCATGCACTTTATTTTTTTCTTTGATTTCGCTGATGTAATTGTCTCTTTTATTCAAGATGAACGTTGTGGCAAGGTAAAGACAGATATATAAAGATTTATTGTTCCTTGATAGGATTCGAAGCTACCACACTGTGGTGCCGCTGCTTCGTGTCTCCCGAAACCTGCACGGGCAGTACTCGCCGTTATCGCCCGTGAATCCTTTTCCTCCTGGCTGCAAAATGGTATTCTCAGCAGCAGAACCCAAATTCTATAAAGAAAGCATTGACTTACCGGGCCAGGTGGGCCGTCCATACCCGGATCGCCGTTTCGTCCAGGTTGTCCAGCTGGTCCAGGCGCCCCCGGTGGACCGGGCAAACCGGGTGAGCCAGGTGGACCGACTGGTCCTATTGGTCCTTCAGGTCCTGGTGGTCCAGGTGGGCCTCGAACCCATGTGTGCGATGTGCCACCGGTTCCGGGAGTTCCCTGCGGTCCCGGCTGTCCCGGGAGTCCTGAACGTTATTGAGATTAGGCGTTGTAGAAATCTACTCACCTTGTCAGAGCGGTCGGTAGGGTACTTACCTGGAGATCCCGGATCGCCGGGAGGTCCTTTCGGTCCTGGAGGGCCTGGAGGCTGGTCCAGTCCTGGGTTACCAGGTCGACCTTTAGGACCAGGTTCACCTAAGAATGAATCAATAACGAAGAAAATGCCATTAATACGAATATTTGACCAGGTACCGTCTGGTCCAGGTGGTCCAGGATTTCCACGCGGTCCGGCAGGACAGAAAGCGCACGAGTCCGAGTAGTGCCTGGTCAGGGTGCTGTCATTGTCGCCGTTTTTACCGTCCTGTCCAGGAACACCGGGTACTGAACGTAAGGATCATTCGTGTTGTCATGGAAAGCGGTCCTAGTTGCGACTGCGGCAGCGCCGCGGCTCCTATTATCTTTCTGTGCAGTCTGTTTTTACTCCGCGATGAATTGCTAGCCAGAACAAAGTATCCAAATCGATTGCTGACATGTTATCGCCCGTCGAAAATCGATAAGTATGCGTTGTACGGGCGCTCAATTAATGCTATCGCGAACTATGTACAGATCATGGAATTCGGAAGGTTTTCACTGGTCGTTAATTTGGGCTACATGGGAAGGGGAACTTCAGACCAATTAGGACACATCGAAATAACTTGTCACTCAGAGGGTACGTGTTATAGTTGTATTCGAGCGAATATATTCGATATTTCTAGATTTTCGAATATTCGCTCGAATTCAAACATCGAAAGGGAGCCATATTCGAATATTTTTCGAAAATCGAATGATTTTATTCGAATATCGAATAAACTTCCAATCTTCAAGAACAGAAACTGATTCGAGCAATTTGCTCGACTATTCGAATATTCGAATAAACAAAAAATGGAGCCTATTCGATTTTCGGTCATTTGAAGAAATGGATGAGTGAATAAATTCATTCATTCGCTCAAAAATTTTCGACATCGATTTTATTCGTTCATTTATTCGTTCAATAAAACATCTCGAAAGCACTACTATGCTGCGTGCACCGTCGGTGCCCTGATTGGCTGGCTCGTGTTCGGTCAGTGCTTTGCTTGGTTGGAATGAGCTGGCGCATCCAAATCTACACTATGTAGGCCACATTAGCTACCAGTAGCTTTTTCACAGTCATCTCTAGTTATCGGGTTTACTGTGCAATTGCCAGCGACTAAGGGCCGCTTACACTTCGCAACGGGAGCGATAGGTCGGCCGGGCAAATCATACGTATCGATTTTTGCCGAAGTATGAACAGACCCTAAAGAACAGATGCTAGTTGAGGCGACGACCGCATCGCGCAGCCGCACATGATAGTTAGTGCTGAGAAATGAAAATTATTGCTGAAACTATTTCAAAAGTCCAGGACTGAAAACAAACTCACTGCCATTGTATCCCGGCGCTCCAGGTGGTCCTCTCGGCCCTGGTGGGCAGTTGCACTTCATTTCCTGGTAGTCAGCAACCGCGCCTGGAAACGGTTCTTGTAGGCTCAGCGTTAGGAGAAATGATTGGTTCTGTACTTCGTCTAATCACTGCGAGGCCTTCTGGATCGAAAAAGACCATGTTATAGAAAATTTCTCCGTTCTAATGATAGCTGTTTCAAAGTCGGCCATTATTTTTGCGACAGAAGAGCTTGGGTCGACGTTCGGAGTTGGTGCTATTGATTGAAAAAAGTCTTCAGAAAATCTCAAACACTGACATGGAGTCTGAGGCTGCGGCGCGTACTGCTGCTGCGGCGCGTACTGCTGCTGCACCAGCGGCTGCTGATAAGTCTGTGTCCAGGCGTAGGACTGGTACTGAGGGGTTGGGACGCCGTAAGCATGTCCTCGTTTGAAGAGTCGACGTGCTTTGGGGATGTGTCCGTCCAGACGATCGTTTGAGTGATCTTAAGCGTGGCGGATTAAGACGAACATGGTGCCAAAATGGCTCAGGTACGTACGTGTGGCGTGGCGTTTCTCGACACGTCGGCCGAATCGTTCAGCGAGTTTCAGCGCCTCTTTCCATATGACTTCGTGTTCCATCTGAAGTATGACGATGAGAATTGTTGTGAAGGATCAGCGCCTCCCCTGACTGCACTACCGGGACAGTGTAAGGCATAGATTGCCCAGGAAAGGCAGGAAATCACCATTCGCCACTGAACCGACCTGAAAATTGGCGATCTCGATTTCGGCCTGTTCGTTGAGTGAGAGCAGGTCGACGTGGAGTTTCACGACCAGACCGCCTCCAGCAAGTACTACGACGAGACATCCGATCGCTATACCCCATGCTAGTCGATCGGCGCTCGACTCTTTCATTCTTCTGAAAATGTGAAGCTCAACTTTTCACTCGTCCTGGGATGCGCTACGTATTCGCCTACTACAATACAATACATTGGAGTTATACTCGCATTTCTATAAAACCCGAGAACGCAAAACCAGAACACATATCGGCCAACCTCTTCGCAGTAGAGGAGGGGCCGGATTCATCAACGACTTACAGCAATTCAACGGAGAAAATATAGCCGAAGTTCCTGATAGCGCGGCTTGTCAACAAGCGATATGGTTAAATGCTTCACAATACCGCTTGATAAGCCGCACTAGCAGGGATTTCGGCTGTATTTTCTCTGTTAAATTGCTGTAAGTCGTTGATAAATCTAGTCGTTGATAAATTTAATCCAAACCTTTTCGAGCAAAATAGACATCTAAAGTCGATGTAGAATATTCACTATATAACAAAGGCAACGTAGTCTTTTGTTCTTTAAAAAAATGTGTGCGAAAAAAACTCTTATAAGAAGAATGTATACACTCTTTAGAATGTATACACTCATACAACTCCTGTTCCTTTAGTCAAAGTCGTGCCTTCGGTGCACTGTAAAATGTTCCGACCCAAATAGTTGTTCACGTGGAGAAGTTGAGACGTGTATTCGTACAGAACATTGCAGCGTTAATTTGATTGATAGTCTAAATGCTGTTTAACTGAAGTTATGCGGTGGAGTATGGTGGCGCATCCATTCCGTTGTGATCACCTTTGCTGTTTCTAGATTTATACGCATGTAAACAGCAATTGCACTATCATTCCACTAGACAATGCAATTTGCAGAACGAGTGCGCTGCGCAATCCCTTCCTATAATTCGCAAGCAAGTACATTGTTTTCCAGCATATCAGGGTAACTTAAAATTGTAGTGTGAGTTCAAGTGATGCGCTTTCTTTGCGTTTACAGTGTAGTAATTTTTTGGAACGCTTTGGACGAGGGGGGGGGGGGCAGTCCATCAGTACTCGAAAAAGTTACGGGTTTTTACCCGTTTGACCTAGGCCCCTCTCGATGCAACTTGCACTACACGTACGTGCGCGTACAGTGGGGGAAATTCCACGTCACCAAACCCGACTGCTATGCTCAAGGCGGTCGAAGCCAAGGACTGCCCCCCCTCCCCCCCCCCCCCCCCCCCGTCCACGTGTTGCGCCCGCTTTGGAAAGGAGGTTTTCAAAAACCGTTTAAAATTACAATTTTAACGTGGTTAGATTGTCTATTTAACTTTAGATGCTTCTCGCTTGGGTTGCAATATGTCGATTTTATTTCTGAAAGTACTACGGTTCCAAAAATTTATTTAAATAGCGTTCAGTTTAAAACGAAGTGTCAGGTTTGAAACGAAAATGGTGTATTTGTTCGACTGTAGTAAAATTTAGGCATAGTTCGAACAGTGATGGTAAGTAAACCTTTAGTAAACCTCTCTACCATCAGTGTCCAGTTTTATTTGAAAGACGTTCGTTTTGATTTGGTAGGGATTCGGTTTGCTCTGAGGAGCGTGGACAATTTGACGTGAAAATGGTATAGAATTCGGTGGGGTTGTACAGCAAGGTGGAAGAGCTTACCAGCTACCACGTAGAAACTTTACCTAGTTTGCCAAATCCCTAGCTTTTGTACTAACCAGGGAATGCCGTCATCTTCCCATGGAACTTCGGATTGAGACCTATATCACGTGAAGGAGCTCTAGACGCTGATCACAGATGTGTAGACCAAATTTGATAAATGGATCTCCTAAGCAAGTTGTGGCCGGCAAAAGCCGCGTTGTCTGACGCATGTTAGGCGCAGTCAATCAGCGTTGGACGCAGTGTTGCGATTGGCAGCGGTGACAACAACAGCAGCGGCACAATGGTAGAGTGCTCGCTTCACGGGATTGGGGTCATGGGTTCGGTTCCCGTCGGTGACGGCGTTTTTGCACTTTGTGACCTATCTTCGACAAGGACCTATAATCTCATTTTTAGCTCACAGTTGTCAAGTAGTGAGAAATATCCACCTTCCGCCATTTTCGTTCTAACTTCTTCGTGCAAGAGCCCTCCAATCATTTTTATCAGATGTTTATCTTCTATCAGTTTTCAAGAAAATGCTGACGGCCAGCGATATTCGTAGAATTAGGACCTAGCGCATTCTAGAGGACCTTATGAGCGTTGAATCTTGTGGTTCGAAGTTTATTTATGTTTTGTTTAGATTGCAACTCTACAAGCGGATTTGAATACTGCTGAGAGGAAGCACCGTGAGAAGGTCGACCAACTGCTCAAGGAGAAGGACGAGGCCATTCAGAAGTTGATAGAGCGACAACGACAAGCAACGAAGCAGGTAACGCATCTTCCACCAGGGATTTTATCTGCAACATGGGGGGGGGCGGGTTATCCGCAGCAAGTATCGCAAGGGGTGCGGGAACGCGCCGTTTCTCCTACCGTAATCGCATCAGCCAATTAAATATCCTGCCGATGCGGCTGGGCCGGTGCTGATTGGCTACGGGAGTTACGGTAGAAACAAAGGCGCGTTACCCGCATCCCTGCGGTGCGTCTTCTCAACATTTAGCGGTTTTCTGTTTGATTCACGCGCTACGCTCCAGTACACAAGCCGTCTATATCGATCTTTCGGACTAGATGATCGATATCGATTGTTCGGGTTGTTGTACCCGATGAAACCGAGCAGGAAACCTGTGCGAATCTTGCAAACCGATTAATGCCAGGCGATCGCCCGCACAAAGTGGGCACGTATGCTTTACACGGGCGAATATACGCTGCCGTTATGGACTGTGAACAAGCCTCAAGCCCCGTATATACTTCAGCTGCCGAGCGGCGCGATGGCATGTATAGTGTCCAAATCGCTCGATCCGTTTGGGCACTAAATGGCATTGCGTCGCCCGACATCGCAGTATGAACGGTGCCTTATGCGGGATTTTCATTTCAGTCGCAGACGAAGTCGATGACGTTGTGAAAGCTACCAGCATCGATTAGACGGCGTAGAAAATCGATATTGGTAGCTTTCATAAACCCGCGTTGCTACTGAAATATGGTGCGTTTTCTCTATGGAGGAGGCTGCTATACTTCGAGTGTCAGTAAATGCCTCCTTGTAATTTTTTTCGCTTCCAAACTCTGAACATACTGATGATATCCTTCTTTCAGCTGAAGAAGTAGACTGTGTGGATTCAGCGCATGGATTTTCATTCATACAGGTAAACAAGCTTATCTTTACTGTGCGCTCAGTGTCTGACTTCCAAACAGTTCTCTCATATTGTGATTCATGGCGAGTTCCATTGATAGATTTCCCGTCTTATTTCAAGTTGTGCGCTAACAAGCGTTCTTTGCTACTTAGGCCCCTGATTCTGTGTGTGTCTGTGTGCGTGTAGACATGATTAGCGAAGTTTTTTCTCTTCGTTTTCACGGCAGAATTTCAGTATATCGATTTTGTGTGATTATCCTCGGCCATTTCCGCCTTTATGTTCTATTTCTCGTGTTCGTGCAAAGCGCAAGGATGTGATCGATGAATTTTGACAAGATTTACTAGACGTTGTAGTTCGAGATGCGGTAGAATCTCCTCCATGGCCTTTTTCCCTTCAAAGGAGTTGTTAGTACGTTGTTGATTTGCGATTGAATGAATGTTAACTTGTCCTATCTGATTGTACGTTGACTCAATAAAGCTGAATAGAAGTTGTGGATGATTCGCTTCGCGCGCTTTGAGCATGTTTGGGTCCTAAATAAAGGTTTGCTACTGAGCAGCAGCTAGTACAAGAGGTTTGAAGAGACCGTGGAGTACTTGGGTGCAAATTCCTAAATAAAGGTTTGCTACTGAGCAGCAGCTAGTACAAGAGGTTTGAAGAGACCGTGGAGTACTTGGGTGCAAATGCCCAACTGGATAGTAAGTATGAGTGAGTTTGAAAGGAATTTTCGATTATTTTCACTATATCTGTTCACTAAATCGCGAACAGTTATAGTGACTGGTTGCAAGGCTACGTTCAGAGTTTTGCCGTTTCTCTGTTCGAGGCCATGTTTGCTTGTAGACCGAAAGTGGCGCAAACAAATCTGGTAGCACTACATTCATCTTTCGAACCGAACTGAATATGTCTGAACGATGTAAATGATGACCACTGAGAATCTGCCGCTCAACCAGTGAAGAATTATTTTTCATTGTTGCAAAATTCTGTACATGTCGCGTAGATGAACAGCATTGGTAGGTGAGAGCGCGCCAGGCAGTAATAACCAAGCAGAGCACAGCCCGAACACATGCCAGCCCATCAAGATACCGACTGAATACGCCCTCTCTGAACGGCATGCCCATTCAATGCGGTCTGATTGGTTTAGGCGTTCCCATCTACCAACCGACGTTCGTTGTAGGATCGCGAAGGCGACAGCAATATTCCGAAGGCTCAGACCACTGTGGACGTCGTCCTCTATTTCAAATAACATAAAGCTGCGTTTGTATTCGTCGATAGTCGTCCCAACTGCAATGTACGCTAGTGAAACATGGAAGGCGTCAACTAGTATCATCAGACGGGTCAACGCGTTCCATTGCAAATGTTTGCGGCAAATTATGAGGATACGTTACACGGACCACGTGACGAACGAAGAAGTATTGCGGCGCTGTCACTCAAGGTGCCTCTACGAAACCGTTACGCAACGTCGACTTCGCCTGGCCTGACACATCCTGCGTATGCCGGAGCACCGACTGCCGAGATCAGCCATGCAATGGACTCCGCCAGGAAAACGAACTAGTGGACGCCCAAGAAACACGTGGCGTCGCACGCTCATGAATGACCTAAAGGTTATGAATATTTCTAGGCAGGAGTGCGAAGAAATAGCCCAAGACAGGGAGCGGTGGAAAGAACTCGTCGCCCATGCGCTCAACAGCACGGGAGGAACTAAGTACTAAGTAAGTGTCTACCAATGCTGCTCACCTACGCGGTATGGACCCAAGAAGAACTAGAAATTCTGCATGCAGTGGAACGGGTAAAAGAGTGACGGAAACACCGTAGCCCCGGCTGACCCGTTTGCCAGCTGTTTGTTGGCTTGACCCGAAGGGTGACCGCTGGAGGCTTAATAAGGAAGGGGTGGTCCAATTGGAAGGCCATCTACACACGTCTACTACCGTGGGAAGGTTACCCTACAGTCTTCTCGCTACTTTCAGAATATTGTTTTCGGCTTTCCCACTCCCATTCCGCTTCATTCTCCCATCATTATTTTTTTATTTGAGCGTGTTTACAGATACAGTTACACGCATTGAAGGATATAAAAAAACCTTACGCATTGCAATGACACAAGCAGTCAGTGGACAGGAAACTGTTTAGTTACTCTGAAGGAAACTTTTCGAGAAGATTTTCAAACTGAGGTAATTGATTATGCAACGTGTGTTTCTTTAGAATGTCAGAAACTTAAGTTTTGACCAGCCGACCTGAAGAAATTGTGTAGGATTGGTGTGGATAGGCTATCGCAACGTGTAAAACTCGTCGAGTACCTCCACAACTACTTTTAGAAACTGCTGTAGCACCTGAAATTACCCGTGAATGAACAGCTTCTCGAGTCTTTCTTGTCCTGAAGAGTAGAAAATCTGAATAACAGTCCTAGTTCTACAGCTGGAGATTACTTATTATAATCCAGAGGGAAGCTTGCAAGTAACTAGAGATCATATTTCGGTACAAGTCCAAAAAGGGGACGCGTACTTATTTTTCTCCATAGAATACTGGGTATTTCTCCAAATACTTTGAAGTAAAGAAACTAAGCACGCAAATCTGCATGTTCAGTACAGCTGTAGGAGGACATCAGGGGTTATTTTGGCTAGCGTAAAGTGCCAAATGTGAAAGAAATGCATGACAGACTCTGAAAAATAACGGGAAGGAGACGGCCTTCCTTGGAATGCCAATGCCACATTAGACACCTTTTTCCTCCTGCAGGTCTCTGTTATGCTTTGCTTACGATGAATCGAAGAGCCGTCAACATCAACTTCTGGATGCAGTTACTGATAGATTTCAGATTATTCACTCTTGATCATGACCGTACGAAGAGAGTGTAATGTCACAGTCCAATGGCCTGGAAGACGCATCATTCCACTCGGGCTGCCTGTAGAACTGCTCCATGGGATATTATGTTGACAGGTGAGAGAGAATTCCTTTCAAGGCTCAAGTTTGGTCGTTTATACCTCAGCCGCTGCGCTGTGAGCCAGTACTACGGTCATTGGTAGCGATTGCCCCGTTGTGAATTGAGATTGATTGTTCTCACACTTCTGAACCGCGCAGGAAGGACTGGCATATATGTATGCCATTTTCTCTCTAAACTCTAATCTGGACAGTTTTGGTTTCAAACTGGATACCTTTTTCTTTGCACTTGGCATTTTTTTAGCCAAAGCAGACGTATCTAAAATTGAAATAGATTGTTTTAACAAAGGCTTCTTTTGTTTCAAGAATATTTGTATTAAGAACTGAAAAAAAAACTTATCTTAGTTTGCACTACGTTCATGTCTGAATGCATTTTTTTACTACGACCTGTTTATGCATGTTCATAGTTCACGAAAGGAGCGGCAGGAGCGAGTCGTTGCCTGCGCAGAGAATACATACCAATTCTTGCCAGGTGGTCACTCGGTAATGGTCGTATGTTTTCCAGGAGCGGTTAAGTCGCTCCCGTCGCGGACTATGTACAAGCGCTTATCTCAGGGCGTAAACAACATGTGTATAACTCCCAGTACTGGTGTTTCACGGCTAGTCGATAAACAGATGCCAAAAAGTCGTGATAAGTTCAGCACAGCCTATAAACTCTGCACTGTATACTTCCAGTTGAACTGACCATGAGTATTTTAAAATCAGACTGATCGCCTTTCAAAACGAGTGGGAAACGTTTAAGAAAGTTACACTTTCTGGTTTAAAAAGTTCCTCTCGAAAATTCGACTAAGCACTAGTTCTGCAGAGGAAGTGTACGCGCTTTTTCAATAAGCATAAAATCGTACCCGTTGGTAAAACAGCATTCAGGTTCATCCTGAAGTGTTTCGTCACAATTAGTTTTGCGTGTGAGGAGTTAGCGCCGCCTGATAGTGTAAATGTCACCTACCTGGTATTACACAGCGTAGAATTCTGAAGGTTTGTCTGTTGTGATTGGCTTTTCTGTTTGTAGTCCGTCTAATAGGCAACGCGATATGTAGAATGAAGGCACGGCACTTCCAGCCCTTCCATATAACACACCAGCAAATTCTTTACTTCCACTATCCTAGGGCAGACCTAAGAATTCGTAAAAATACGAATACTAGTGTCTAAGAATAAATAATAAAAAAATTGTGTCTGTTCATACGGTGTAGTCATCTCTTCCTGTCGACACCCCTCGAACGTGAATCATCATTAGAAATGTTCTATAAGAAAGAATAGCTTGACATAATGTTTGTTTAAACTTGAGACACGTTCAACTCGGTCCGCAAATTGCCTTTTTATTTCAAAAGTGTCCAGTTTGAAGTGAAAACGGTGTGATCTGTTGTAGACAGTGATTTTGTAATAGTTCTAAGGCAAGGGTACCGCTCCTCCTAACCATTTGTCAAAGGTAAACAATAGTCTCCGTAATATCTGCAACCAGCTGTTAGGCCTTTGTCATACCATCGCTCACCCCGAGCGACGCCTAATGATGTGCTCCCATATCGATCGGGCGGCGCGATGGAATCCTTTGTCATACCATCGCTCACCCCGAGCGGGCCTGTTCATACTTCGTGACAAGAGCGTTCGTCGCCGGTGTAAAACATACATATCGATTAAAGCCGAGCACGCGCCGCCGAAAAGTGTTCATACTCGAGCGCCGGCGCTGTCGCTCCAGTCGCTCTTGTCGCTCTTGTCGCCTGTTCATACTTCGCGCCGGCGCCGGGAGCGACTGTGGCGACGAACGGAGTGTGGAGTACGTAATTACACCGCACTAGTGCTGGAAGGAAACATTCCTGTTCTGACGCTCTTCATACAAAGTTAAGGAGTGCTTTCATGTGTATCTTGAGTGCCAGACTGACGATGTAGGTAATATGATTGTTCGCTTCTGTCTGTTTCAGTTTCTAACAACCTTTTTTGACTAAAAATATGACTGTTTGCTTGCGTGTGTCTGTTTCTGTCTCCAAAAACTAATGCAATCGAATAGTTAGGCGTGAAGACCTCTACTCACTTGATATTTTAGACCACGAAGTAGGCGTTGTGGCGCAATTACGTACACCACACTACGTCCGTCGCCCCAGTCGCTCTTGTCGCCTGTCCATACTTCCGCACGCTGAGCACTGCGCACGCTGCGCTCTTGTCGCTGCTGTCGCGAAGTATGAGCAGGGCCTTAGAGCGCAAACTCGTCCGAAACCGACAATCCTTGCGGACCGCGCTAGTAATCCGGGCGAGTTTGCGTGCATGACTCGTTCATGGCTGTAGACATTTCTGCGGGTTAAGGACGCTAGTCCACGTAATAAATTGCCTTCAAAGCTCTGGTTTGCACATCATCATGTCCCTCCAGCTGCGCGGCAGTGTAGTCCACGAGAATTGAGGGGATTATTACATCTATGCGATGGCAAAGTTTGTTTATGCGGCGCCCCTTACTTGCAAGCCGTCTCTGTACCAAACTTACAGTAAGAATTTATTGCGTAGAATAGGGTGTGTCACAAGTTCGGTCCGCAAACATTAACCGATGTCGGCGCTGATGGGCAAAACCGGTCGACCATCTATCGCTGTACAGCGTGTAGCGCTGAACTCTAAACCTGATCCTATATGAAAACATCACTTTGAGACGGCGAAACACTGAATCATGTGCTGCCGACCTGCTCTGTACATGAAGGGAATTCCTGGCATGAGAGAGATCCCAGGAAATTATTTTGCGATAGGGCCTATGTCATACCATCGCTCACCCCGAGCGAAGCCTAATAATATGCTTCCATATCGACTCATTGCTTCGCTTGATCGATATGGGAGCTTATCATTATGCCTCGCTCGGGGGCGGTGGTATGACATAGGCCTACTCGTAAGGCATGCTGCAGTAACCTATGAAGTACGACACACTTCAGTCGCTGTATAGGAACAATCGATATCGATTAAGCAGCGCGTAGGATCGATATGAATGGTTATATGAATGGTTTTCGTATAACTACGGGTTTGTTCATGGTTCGCAACGAGAGTGACTGCAACAGATTTATTAACGCCGACAACAAATAGTAAGTATAATTTGCCACGGCGACCAGTGGATACGTAGGATGCGGCTGAACTATAGATTGGATTTTGAGATTAACTGTTCTGATCTATTAGGCTTCTCGTAATGGAAGCTTCCACCTCAGCGTGTTTTAGACTGCGCCATGCACTTTATTTTTTTCTTTGATTTCGCTGATGTAATTGTCTCTTTTATTCAAGATGAACGTTGTGGCAAGGTAAAGACAGATATATAAAGATTTATTGTTCCTTGATAGGATTCGAAGCTACCACACTGTGGTGCCGCTGCTTCGTGTCTCCCGAAACCTGCACGGGCAGTACTCGCCGTTATCGCCCGTGAATCCTTTTCCTCCTGGCTGCAAAATGGTATTCTCAGCAGCAGAACCCAAATTCTATAAAGAAAGCATTGACTTACCGGGCCAGGTGGGCCGTCCATACCCGGATCGCCGTTTCGTCCAGGTTGTCCAGCTGGTCCAGGCGCCCCCGGTGGACCGGGCAAACCGGGTGAGCCAGGTGGACCGACTGGTCCTATTGGTCCTTCAGGTCCTGGTGGTCCAGGTGGGCCTCGAACCCATGTGTGCGATGTGCCACCGGTTCCGGGAGTTCCCTGCGGTCCCGGTTGTCCCGGGAGTCCTGAACGTTATTGAGATTAGGCGTTGTAGAAATCTACTCACCTTGTCAGAGCGGTCGGTAGGGTACTTACCTGGAGATCCCGGATCGCCGGGAGGTCCTTTCGGTCCTGGAGGGCCTGGAGGCTGGTCCAGTCCTGGGTTACCAGGTCGACCTTTAGGACCAGGTTCACCTAAGAATGAATCAATAACGAAGAAAATGCCATTAATACGAATATTTGACCAGGTACCGTCTGGTCCAGGTGGTCCAGGATTTCCACGCGGTCCGGCAGGACAGAAAGCGCACGAGTCCGAGTAGTGCCTGGTCAGGGTGCTGTCATTGTCGCCGTTTTTACCGTCCTGTCCAGGAACACCGGGTACTGAACGTAAGGATCATTCGTGTTGTCATGGAAAGCGGTCCTAGTTGCGACTGCGGCAGCGCCGCGGCTCCTATTATCTTTCTGTGCAGTCTGTTTTTACTCCGCGATGAATTGCTAGCCAGAACAAAGTATCCAAATCGATTGCTGACATGTTATCGCCCGTCGAAAATCGATAAGTATGCGTTGTACGGGCGCTCAATTAGTGCTATCGCGAACTATGTACAGATCATGGAATTCGGAAGGTTTTCACTGGTCGTTAATTTGGGCTACATGGGAAGGGGAACTTCAGACCAATTAGGACACATCGAAATAACTTGTCACTCAGAGGGTACGTGTTATAGTTGTATTCGAGCGAATATATTCGATATTTCTAGATTTTCGAATATTCGCTCGAATTCAAACATCGAAAGGGAGCCATATTCGAATATTTTTCGAAAATCGAATGATTTTATTCGAATATCGAATAAACTTCCAATCTTCAAGAACAGAAACTGATTCGAGCAATTTGCTCGACTATTCGAATATTCGAATAAACAAAAAATGGAGCCTATTCGATTTTCGGTCATTTGAAGAAATGGATGAGTGAATAAATTCATTCATTCGCTCAAAAATTTTCGACATCGATTTTATTCGTTCATTTATTCGTTCAATAAAACATCTCGAAAGCACTACTATGCTGCGTGCACCGTCGGTGCCCTGATTGGCTGGCTCGTGTTCGGTCAGTGCTTTGCTTGGTTGGAATGAGCTGGCGCATCCAAATCTACACTATGTAGGCCACATTAGCTACCAGTAGCTTTTTCACAGTCATCTCTAGTTATCGGGTTTACTGTGCAATTGCCAGCGACTAAGGGCCGCTTACACTTCGCAACGGGAGCGATAGGTCGGCCGGGCAAATCATACGTATCGATTTTTGCCGAAGTATGAACAGACCCTAAAGAACAGATGCTAGTTGAGGCGACGACCGCATCGCGCAGCCGCACATGATAGTTAGTGCTGAGAAATGAAAATTATTGCTGAAACTATTTCAAAAGTCCAGGACTGAAAACAAACTCACTGCCATTGTATCCCGGCGCTCCAGGTGGTCCTCTCGGCCCTGGTGGGCAGTTGCACTTCATTTCCTGGTAGTCAGCAACCGCGCCTGGAAACGGTTCTTGTAGGCTCAGCGTTAGGAGAAATGATTGGTTCTGTACTTCGTCTAATCACTGCGAGGCCTTCTGGATCGAAAAAGACCATGTTATAGAAAATTTCTCCGTTCTAATGATAGCTGTTTCAAAGTCGGCCATTATTTTTGCGACAGAAGAGCTTGGGTCGACGTTCGGAGTTGGTGCTATTGATTGAAAAAAGTCTTCAGAAAATCTCAAACACTGACATGGAGTCTGAGGCTGCGGCGCGTACTGCTGCTGCGGCGCGTACTGCTGCTGCACCAGCGGCTGCTGATAAGTCTGTGTCCAGGCGTAGGACTGGTACTGAGGGGTTGGGACGCCGTAAGCATGTCCTCGTTTGAAGAGTCGACGTGCTTTGGGGATGTGTCCGTCCAGACGATCGTTTGAGTGATCTTAAGCGTGGCGGATTAAGACGAACATGGTGCCAAAATGGCTCAGGTACGTACGTGTGGCGTGGCGTTTCTCGACACGTCGGCCGAATCGTTCAGCGAGTTTCAGCGCCTCTTTCCATATGACTTCGTGTTCCATCTGAAGTATGACGATGAGAATTGTTGTGAAGGATCAGCGCCTCCCCTGACTGCACTACCGGGACAGTGTAAGGCATAGATTGCCCAGGAAAGGCAGGAAATCACCATTCGCCACTGAACCGACCTGAAAATTGGCGATCTCGATTTCGGCCTGTTCGTTGAGTGAGAGCAGGTCGACGTGGAGTTTCACGACCAGACCGCCTCCAGCAAGTACTACGACGAGACATCCGATCGCTATACCCCATGCTAGTCGATCGGCGCTCGACTCTTTCATTCTTCTGAAAATGTGAAGCTCAACTTTTCACTCGTCCTGGGATGCGCTACGTATTCGCCTACTACAATACAATACATTGGAGTTATACTCGCATTTCTATAAAACCCGAGAACGCAAAACCAGAACACATATCGGCCAACCTCTTCGCAGTAGAGGAGGGGCCGGATTCATCAACGACTTACAGCAATTCAACGGAGAAAATATAGCCGAAGTTCCTGATAGCGCGGCTTGTCAACAAGCGATATGGTTAAATGCTTCACAATACCGCTTGATAAGCCGCACTAGCAGGGATTTCGGCTGTATTTTCTCTGTTAAATTGCTGTAAGTCGTTGATAAATCTAGTCGTTGATAAATTTAATCCAAACCTTTTCGAGCAAAATAGACATCTAAAGTCGATGTAGAATATTCACTATATAACAAAGGCAACGTAGTCTTTTGTTCTTTAAAAAAATGTGTGCGAAAAAAACTCTTATAAGAAGAATGTATACACTCTTTAGAATGTATACACTCATACAACTCCTGTTCCTTTAGTCAAAGTCGTGCCTTCGGTGCACTGTAAAATGTTCCGACCCAAATAGTTGTTCACGTGGAGAAGTTGAGACGTGTATTCGTACAGAACATTGCAGCGTTAATTTGATTGATAGTCTAAATGCTGTTTAACTGAAGTTATGCGGTGGAGTATGGTGGCGCATCCATTCCGTTGTGATCACCTTTGCTGTTTCTAGATTTATACGCATGTAAACAGCAATTGCACTATCATTCCACTAGACAATGCAATTTGCAGAACGAGTGCGCTGCGCAATCCCTTCCTATAATTCGCAAGCAAGTACATTGTTTTCCAGCATATCAGGGTAACTTAAAATTGTAGTGTGAGTTCAAGTGATGCGCTTTCTTTGCGTTTACAGTGTAGTAATTTTTTGGAACGCTTTGGACGAGGGGGGGGGGGGCAGTCCATCAGTACTCGAAAAAGTTACGGGTTTTTACCCGTTTGACCTAGGCCCCTCTCGATGCAACTTGCACTACACGTACGTGCGCGTACAGTGGGGGAAATTCCACGTCACCAAACCCGACTGCTATGCTCAAGGCGGTCGAAGCCAAGGACTGCCCCCCCTCCCCCCCCCCCCCCCGTCCACGTGTTGCGCCCGCTTTGGAAAGGAGGTTTTCAAAAACCGTTTAAAATTACAATTTTAACGTGGTTAGATTGTCTATTTAACTTTAGATGCTTCTCGCTTGGGTTGCAATATGTCGATTTTATTTCTGAAAGTACTACGGTTCCAAAAATTTATTTAAATAGCGTTCAGTTTAAAACGAAGTGTCAGGTTTGAAACGAAAATGGTGTATTTGTTCGACTGTAGTAAAATTTAGGCATAGTTCGAACAGTGATGGTAAGTAAACCTTTAGTAAACCTCTCTACCATCAGTGTCCAGTTTTATTTGAAAGACGTTCGTTTTGATTTGGTAGGGATTCGGTTTGCTCTGAGGAGCGTGGACAATTTGACGTGAAAATGGTATAGAATTCGGTGGGGTTGTACAGCAAGGTGGAAGAGCTTACCAGCTACCACGTAGAAACTTTACCTAGTTTGCCAAATCCCTAGCTTTTGTACTAACCAGGGAATGCCGTCATCTTCCCATGGAACTTCGGATTGAGACCTATATCACGTGAAGGAGCTCTAGACGCTGATCACAGATGTGTAGACCAAATTTGATAAATGGATCTCCTAAGCAAGTTGTGGCCGGCAAAAGCCGCGTTGTCTGACGCATGTTAGGCGCAGTCAATCAGCGTTGGACGCAGTGTTGCGATTGGCAGCGGTGACAACAACAGCAGCGGCACAATGGTAGAGTGCTCGCTTCACGGGATTGGGGTCATGGGTTCGGTTCCCGTCGGTGACGGCGTTTTTGCACTTTGTGACCTATCTTCGACAAGGACCTATAATCTCATTTTTAGCTCACAGTTGTCAAGTAGTGAGAAATATCCACCTTCCGCCATTTTCGTTCTAACTTCTTCGTGCAAGAGCCCTCCAATCATTTTTATCAGATGTTTATCTTCTATCAGTTTTCAAGAAAATGCTGACGGCCAGCGATATTCGTAGAATTAGGACCTAGCGCATTCTAGAGGACCTTATGAGCGTTGAATCTTGTGGTTCGAAGTTTATTTATGTTTTGTTTAGATTGCAACTCTACAAGCGGATTTGAATACTGCTGAGAGGAAGCACCGTGAGAAGGTCGACCAACTGCTCAAGGAGAAGGACGAGGCCATTCAGAAGTTGATAGAGCGACAACGACAAGCAACGAAGCAGGTAACGCATCTTCCACCAGGGATTTTATCTGCAACATGGGGGGGGGGGCGGGTTATCCGCAGCAAGTATCGCAAGGGGTGCGGGAACGCGCCGTTTCTCCTACCGTAATCGCATCAGCCAATTAAATATCCTGCCGATGCGGCTGGGCCGGTGCTGATTGGCTACGGGAGTTACGGTAGAAACAAAGGCGCGTTACCCGCATCCCTGCGGTGCGTCTTCTCAACATTTAGCGGTTTTCTGTTTGATTCACGCGCTACGCTCCAGTACACAAGCCGTCTATATCGATCTTTCGGACTAGATGATCGATATCGATTGTTCGGGTTGTTGTACCCGATGAAACCGAGCAGGAAACCTGTGCGAATCTTGCAAACCGATTAATGCCAGGCGATCGCCCGCACAAAGTGGGCACGTATGCTTTACACGGGCGAATATACGCTGCCGTTATGGACTGTGAACAAGCCTCAAGCCCCGTATATACTTCAGCTGCCGAGCGGCGCGATGGCATGTATAGTGTCCAAATCGCTCGATCCGTTTGGGCACTAAATGGCATTGCGTCGCCCGACATCGCAGTATGAACGGTGCCTTATGCGGGATTTTCATTTCAGTCGCAGACGAAGTCGATGACGTTGTGAAAGCTACCAGCATCGATTAGACGGCGTAGAAAATCGATATTGGTAGCTTTCATAAACCCGCGTTGCTACTGAAATATGGTGCGTTTTCTCTATGGAGGAGGCTGCTATACTTCGAGTGTCAGTAAATGCCTCCTTGTAATTTTTTTCGCTTCCAAACTCTGAACATACTGATGATATCCTTCTTTCAGCTGAAGAAGTAGACTGTGTGGATTCAGCGCATGGATTTTCATTCATACAGGTAAACAAGCTTATCTTTACTGTGCGCTCAGTGTCTGACTTCCAAGCAGTTCTCTCATATTGTGATTCATGGCGAGTTCCATTGATAGATTTCCCGTCTTTTTTCAAGTTGTGCGCTATCAAGCGTTCTTCACTACTTAGGCCATTGATTCTGTGTGCGTGTGTCTGTGTGAGTGTAGACATGATTAGCGAAGTTTTTTCTCTTCGTTTTCACGGCAGAATTTCAGTATATCGATTTTGTGTGATTATCCTCGGCCATTTCCGCCTTTATGTTATATTTCTCGTGTTCGTGCAAAGCGCAAGGATGTGATCGATGAATTTTGACAAGATTTACTAGACGTTGTAGTTCGAGATGCGGTAGAATCTCCTCCATGGCCTTTTTCCCTTAAAAGAGTTGTTAGTACGTTGTTGATTTGCGATTGAATGAATGTTAGCTTGTCCTATCTGATTGTACGTTGACTCAATAAAGCTGAATAGAAGTTGTGGATGATTCGCTTCGCGCGCTTTGAGCATGTTTGGGTCCTAAATAAAGGTTTGCTACTGAGCAGCAGCTAGTACAAGAGGTTTGAAGAGACCGTGGAGTACTTGGGTGCAAATGCCCAGCTCGATAGTAAGTATGAGTGAGTTTGAGAGGAATTTTCGATTATTTTCACTATATCTGTGCACTAAATCGCGAACAGTTATAGTGACTGGTTGTGAGGCTACGTTCAGAGTTTTGCCGTTTCTCTGGTCGAGGCATGTTCGCCTGCAGACCAAAAGTGACGCAAACAAATCTGGTGGCACTACATCCATCAGGAAGGATGTTTAGCTCACACTGGACACCTTTCGAACCGAACTGGATATGTCTGAAGGGTGTAAATAATACCGCTCAAATAGTGAAGGATTATTTTCCATTGTTGCAAAACTCTGTACATGTCGCGTAGATGAGCAGCATTGGTAGGTGAGAGCGCGCCAGGCAGTAATAACCAAACAGAGCACCACCACCCGAACACATGCCAGCCCATCAAGATACCGACTGAATACGCCCTCTCTGAGCGACATGCCCATTCAATGTGGTCTGATTGGTTTAGCCGTTTCCACCTACCAATGCTGCTCATCTACCGCGACATGTACCCAAGGAGAACTAGAAATCCTACGTGCAGTGGAACGGATAAAAGAGTGACGGAAACGCCGCAGCCACGGCTGTTTGCTGGCCTGACCCGAGGTGCGACCGCTGGAGGCTAAATGAGGAAGGGGTGGTCCAATTGGAAGGTCACCTACACACGTCTACCACCATGGGAAGGTTATCCTACAGTCTTTTCGCTACTTTCAGAATATTGTTTTCGGTTTTGCCACTCCCGTTCTGTCTCATTCTGCCATCAGCATTTTTTATTTGAGCGTTATACAGATACAGTTACACGCATTGAAGGATATCAAAAAGCTTAAGCATTGCAATGACATAAGCAGTCAGTGGACAGGAAACTGTTTAGTTACTCTAGGAGAAACTTTTTGTGAAGATTTTCAAACTGAGGTAAAGAATTATGCAACATGCAACAAGTTTTAACCAGCGGACCTGAAGAAATTGTGAAGGATTGATGGGATTGATGTGGTAGGCTGTCGCAACGTGTAAAACTCATCGAGTACCTCCACAACTACTTTTAGAAACTGCTGTAGCACCTGAAATTACCCGTGAATGAACAGCTTCTCGAGTCTTTCTTGTCCTGAAGAGTAGAAAATCTGAATAACAGTCCTAGTTCTACAGCTGGAGATTACTTATTATACAGGGTGCGCCATAAATATGGTCACTTTTTCGCGCGTCATTTTTTGTATTTGTTTGTGAGCGTTTTTATGTTTCCATTGTTTCTTCTGATTCTACGTGTCATCTTAACCGTATATAGTGTTTTTTGCATCTCCACACTGCTTCTACCAGAAATTGTAAAGTCTTGTTGTCAAAGAGGCGCAATCTTGGACCCGAGAAGGGCAGGACTTTCTGTTTCCAACATCGCTCGTCTGCTGAAGCTGCACAAGATGACAGTCTATCGCTGTGTGGAACGTAACTCTCTCGTTGATCGTTCCCGACCTGGCTGCCCGGTATCCGTAGCTACGAGCAGTCTTTGAAAAATCGTGAAAGAACAATTCAAGAGGAATCCAGGCCGCGGCATGAGAAAGGTGGCATCCGAGCTCAACGTATCGGCTACGACGATGAAGCAAGTTGCTAAGAATGAACTTGGACTATACCCCTACAAGTTCCTTCAACTGCGCGGACAAACGCTTGCACAGGTGGAAGGAAGAAGAAAAAAACGTCCAAGACTCCTCGAGCGGCACGACCACTGCACGACGCTCTTCACTGGTAAGAAACTTTTCTCAATTGAGCAGCATTTTGACCGCCGAAACTCGCGGTTATTGGCTGAAAGTGGTGAGGATGCAGACACCGTTAACAGAAACTCTCATGCAGCTTCCCTGATGGTTGGGCCGGAGTTTGCGCCACAGGACGGACACGATTGGTTTTCGTTGAAAAAGGAGCCAAGGTCAACACCAATGTCTACGTGAACGACATTGTGATGAAGGAATGCTTCCCTAGGCTCAAGAACACTCTGGAAATACAACATGGACCTTTCAACAGAACGGCGCACCCGCTCACTAGTCCAAGAAGACTCAGGAGTGGTGCGCAAGGAATCTTCCCAACTTCACCCCTGTTTCTGGATGGCCGAAAAACTCGTAAGATTTGAGTGTTATGGATTACTGCGTGGGTTCATTCTAGAGGGTGAAGCCTGCGCTACAAGGCGCACTACGATTCGAGTATTGAAATCTTCACCGGAAAAAGCATGGAAGGAAATTCCGCAAGCAACCTTGCGTGCCGCCGTTGAGTCCTACCCTAAGCGTCTGAAGGTCGTCATTCGTGCCAAGGAAGATCATATTAGATGATATCCATTTTGCGTGTTAACTAGATTGTTAGTAAATTGCTGAGGAAGTTTCGCTATTCCCTGACAAATTCCCCGTGAGTAATTCGCTTTTTATTGAGTGACCATATTTATGGCGCACCCTGTAATCCAGAGGGAAGCTTGCAGGTAACTAGAGATCATATTTCGGTACAAGTCTAAAAAGGGGACGCGTACTTATTTTTCTCCATAGAATACTGGGTATTTGTTCAAATACTTTGAAGTAAAGAAACTAAGCACGCAAATCTGCATGTTCAGTACAGCTGTATGTGGACATCAGGGGTTATTTTGGCTAGCGTAAAGTGTTAAATGTGAAAGAGATGCATGACAGACTCTGAAAAATAACGGGAAGGAGGCGGCCTTCCTTGGAATGCCAATGCCACACTAAACACCTTTTTCCTCCTGCAGGTCTCTGTTATGCTTTGCTTACGATGAATCGAAGAGCCGTCAGCATCAACTTCTGGATGCAGTTACTGACAGATTTCAGATTATCCACTCTTAATCATGACCGTACGAAGAGAGTGTAATGTCACAGTCCAATGGCCTGGAAGACGCATCATTCTACTCGGGCTGCCTGTAGAACTGCTCCATGGGATATTATGTTGACAGGTGAGAGAGAATTCCTTTCTTTGGCCTAAGCTTGATCGTTTATACCTCAGCCACTGCGCTGTGAGGCAGGACTACGATCATTGGTAGCGATTGCCCCGTTGTGAATTGAGATTCATTGTTCTCACACCTTTGAACCGCGCGGGAGGAACTGGCATATATGTATGCCATTTTCACTCTAATCTGGACAGTTTTCGTTTCAAACTGGATACTTTCTGCTTTAAACTGGGCATTTTTTTATACCAAAGTAGATGTATCTAAAGTTAAAATAGACAGTTTTAACAAAGGTTTCTTTTGTTTCAAGAATATTTGTATTAAAAACTTTAAAAACTTACCTTAGTTTGCACTACGTTCATGTCTGAATGCATTTTTTAAACAAGCTGTCTATGCCATGTTCATAGTTCTCGACAGGAACAGCAGAAGCGAGTGGTCGCTTGCGCAAAAAATACATACCAATTTTTGCCAGGTGATCACTTGGTAGTAATCGATTCGTAGATTTTCAAGGAGCGGATAAGTCGCTCCCCTCGCGGACTATGTACAGACGCTTATCTCAGTCTGTAAACAACATGTGTACAACCCCTAGTACTGTTGTTTAACGCTTACGGCTTCGATAAACAGATGACAAAAATCGTGGTAAGTTCAGCACAGCCTATAGAGCTCTACACTGATTACTTCCAGTGGAACTGACCATGAGTATTTTAAAAACAGACTGATCGCATTTCAAAACGAGTGGAAAACGTTCTGGTTTAAAAAGCTCCTCTCGAGAACTCGACTAAACGCGGTGTTTCAAGAAGTATGTGCGCTTCTGCAGCCAGCTGTTAGAGTGCAAACTCGTCCAGAAAGGCAATCGTTTCGGGACCGCGTGATAGTAATCCGGACGAGTTTGCGTGCGAATAACACCTTTGTGGTTGCAGATAATTTTGCGAGTTATGAACACAAGTCGACGTATTGAATTGCGTTTGTCTTCAGTGACCTGGTTTGTGCTCGGCAGTGGATAATGTGAAAGTGGGGGTATTGATACATCCTTGCGACGGCAAGATTGGTTCTACCCTGCGGTCATTACCTGTAGACTACATCTCTACAGGCCCACAGTAAGATTTTATTGCGTAAAATAGGGTGTGGTGCAAGTTCGGTCCGCAAACATTCATCGGTATCGGCGCTGAGGAGCGAGACTGGTCTACCATCTGTCTTTGCGCCGCGTGTAGCGGCTGAACTCTAAACCTGATCCTATGTAAAAACGTCACCTTGAGACGGCGAAACACTGAATCATGGGGTGTTACTAACCTACTCTGTACGTACGGAATTCCTGGCGAGAGAGATTCCAGGGGATTATTGTGCGATAAAACATGATGGAATAATCTGGGAAGTACGACACACTTCAGTCGCTGTATAGGAACAATCGATATCGATTAGGCAACGTATAAGATCGATATGAATGGTTTTCGTATTACAACAGGTGTGTTCATAGTTCGCAACGAGAGCGACTGCAGCAAATTTATTAACACCGAGCGCTTGCGAGCAAAAATCAATAAATAATATGTATGTATAGTTTGCCAGGGCAGTCGGTACTTAGGATGTGGCTGAACTACAGATAGGATTTAGAGATTAGCCATAAGTGTTCTAATCTATTAGCCTTCTGACAAAGGAAGCTCATAGCTATAGACAGGACCTCTTAGCGCGTCGTACACGTTACTTTTTTCCTTGGTTTCATTGATGTAATTGTGTCTTTTATTCGAGATAAACGTTGTGATAAGATACAGATCGATAAAGATTTATTCTTCCTTGATAGGCTTCGAAGCTACCACACTGTGGTGCCGCTGTTGCTGCCGCTGCTTCGTGTCTCCCGGAACCTGCACGGGCAGTACTCGCCGTTATCGCCCGTGAATCCTTTTCCTCCTGGCTGCAAAAAGGTATTCTCATCAGTAGAACCGAGATTCCATGAAGAAACCGAGCTGACTTACCGGGCCAGGTGGGCCGTCCATACCCGGATCGCCGTTTCGTCCAGGTTGTCCAGCTGGTCCGGGTGATCCCGGTGGACCGGGCAAACCGGGCGAGCCAGGTGGACCGACTGGTCCTATTGGTCCCTCAGGTCCCGGTGGTCCAGGTGGCCCTCGAACCCATGTGTGTGACGTGCCACCGGTTCCGGGAGTTCCCTGCGGTCCCGGTTGTCCCGGGAGTCCTGAACGCTGTTGAGCTTAATCCTTGTAGAAACGGTCTACTCACCTTGTCAGAGCACGTCGGCAGGGCACTTACCTGGAGATCCCGGATCGCCGGGAGGTCCTTTCGGTCCTGGAGGGCCTGGAGGCTGGTCTAGTCCTGGGTTACCAGGTCGACCTTTAGGACCAGGTTCACCTAAGAATGAATCAATAACGAAGAAAATGCCATTAATACGAATATTTGACCAGGTACCGTCTGGTCCAGGTGGTCCGGGATTTCCACGCGGTCCGGCAGGACAGAAAGCGCACGAGTCCGAGTAGTGCCTGGTCAGGGTGCTGTCATTGTCGCCGTTTTTACCGTCCTGTCCAGGAACACCGGGTACTGAACGTAAGGATCATTCGTATTGTCAGGTAAAGCGGTAATAGGTGCGATGCGGTCACGTCGCGGCTCCTGTTATCTTTCTGGGTTTGACTGCCATAATCTGTGGATCTAATCATACTTCGCGACGAGAGCGACTTGTCGCCCGTGTAAAGCATGCAAATCGATTAGAACCGAGACCGCCGAAATCTGTTCATACTCGACCGCTGGCGCTCTCATCACTGTTGTCGTCTGTTCATACTTCGCGCCGGCGACGGGAGCAACAAGAGGGACTGGGGCGACGGAACTATGGAGTACGTAAGTAATCACGTACTCCACACTGATTTCGTCGCTCTTGTCGCTCTCATCGCGAAGTATGAAGAGGGCCTGTTTTTACTCCACGATGGTGGAGACGACTTGTTCGTCCGAACAAGGTATCCAAATCGATTGCTTAGAAGTTGTCACCCGGCGGAACTCGATAAATGCTCTGCTCGGGACTCAATTACTGCTCTCTCTGATTATGAACAGACCTTCAAGTATGGAATTCGAAAGTGTTTCGTTGCTTGTCGCTAATTTGGCCTACATGGGAAGGGGAACGCGCCAGACCTTTTGGGGTGCTTTGAATTGACTTGTCATTCAGGGGGTACATGCTATAGTTGTACTCGAGCGAACATATTCTATATTTCTAGATTGAACTCAAACATCGATGGTTTTAAAAAGTCGCTTATTCGCTCGAATTCGAACGTCAAAAAGGAGCTATATTCGAATATTCTTCGAAAATCGAATGATTTTATTCGAATATCGAATAAGCTTCCAATCTTTAAGCCCAGAAACTGATTCGAACGATTTGCTCGACTATTCGAATATTCGAATAACAAAAATGGGGCTTGTTCGATTCTCGATCATTCGAAAAAATTGACGAGTTCATCCATTCGCCCATAAATTTTGGACATCGAATTTATTCGTTCAATAAAATTTCTCAAAAGCACAACTATGGTGCGTGCACCATCGGTGCACTGATTGGCTGGCTAGTGCTCGGTCAGTATTTTGATTGGTTGAGATGGTCTGTCGCTTTCAAACCTACCCATGTAGGCCACATTAGCGACTAGTAACCTTTTTTCCACAGCTATCCCCTAGCTATCGGATTTACTATGCACTTGCCAGCGACTAAGGGCCTGTTCACACTTCGCAACGGGAGCGATTGGTCGGCCGGGCAAATCATACATATCGATTTTTGGCGATCGCCCGCCGCGAAGAATAAACAGACCTTAAAGAATAGGTGCGTTCGCCTGCCGCGAAGTATGAACAGACCTTAAAGAACAGGTGCTAGGAAACGCAACGCAGCCGCATCGCGCAGCCCTACGTGCTATTTAGTGCTGAAAAATTTTTAAAAATTTGGGAGATTTATTTTATAAGTCCATGACTGAAATGAAACTCACTGCCATTGTACCCCGGCGCTCCAGGTGGTCCTCTCGGTCCTGGTGGGCAGTTGCACTTCATTTCCTGGTAGTCAGCAACCGCGCCTGGAAACGGTTCTTATAGGCTCAGTGTTAGAAGAAATGGTTGGTTCTGTACTTCGACTAATCACTGTGAGGCCTTCTAGATTGAAAAAAGACCATGTTATAGTATTTTCTCCGTTCTAATGGTGGATGTTTCAAAAGTCGGCCATTATTTTCGCGACAGGACAGCTTCGCTCCGCGTTCGGAGTTGGTGCTATTGATTGAAAAAAGTCTTCAGAAAATCTCGACCACTGACATGGAGTCTGAGGCTGCGGCGCGTACTGCTGCTGCATCAGCGGCTGCTGATAAGTCTGAGTCCAGGCGTAGGACTGGTACTGAGGAGTTGGGACGCCGTAAGCATGACCTCGTTTGAAGAGTCGACGTGCTTTGGGGACGTGTCCGTCCAGACGATCGTTTGAGTGATCTTAAAAGTGTGGCGGATTTGGACGAACATTGTGCCAAAATGGCCCAGGCACGTACGTGTGGCGTGACGTTTCTCGACACGTCGACCGAATCGTTCGGCGAGCTTCAGCGCCTCTTTCCATATGACGTCGTGCTCGATCTGAAGTATATAACGATGAGGAAAATGACTAAGATAGACGTCGCCATCGTCGTCAAGGATCAGCGCTTCCTCTGACTGCATTATCTTCACCATACAGGCCACAAATTCCCATGAAACGGCGGAAAATCATCGTCACTGAACCAACCTGAAAGTTGGCGATCTCGACTTCGGCCTGTTCGTTGAGTGAGAGCAGATCGACGTGGAGTTTCACGACCAGACCGCCTCCAGCAAGCACCACGACGAGACATCCGATCGCTATTCCCCACGCTAGTCGATCGGCGCTCGACTCTTTCATTCTTCTGAAAATATGGAGCTGAAGCCTGCATGCATTGCTGTTTATCCGTCCTGGGATGCGCCACGCATTTGCCTACTACAATATAATACATTGGAGTTATACCGTCAGGATTCCTCTTAAAGTCATGAACTCAAGAGTAAAACATATCTATATGCTCGGCTCGAGGTGGGATAGGGTGATCAAGGATAAAATGGATAAAGGACCGCATTAGTAAATCGCTTTGTAGGATGCGCCACGAATTCGACTTGCACCGGCTGTCGTGGAAACAGTGTCTTTTTTTACAGATTTGTTGAAGTCTGGACCGGCTGGTGGAGACTACATGTAGGTGCAGAATGTTCAAAACTCTTGCACCCGGCCGGACTTGAACCTGCGCCTCCTGCTTTACGAGCAGCCACGCACCGCCTTGTACCACCGACGCCGTTTAACGCTACCTACGCCGTAACATCCACGTGGGAACAATGTGAATGCGTATTCGACAGTGTTGTATCCCTCTCAGACAAGTCCACAACCAATTCATCAACCCCGGAAGATGGAAGGCTTCGTGGGCCTGGGCTGGAAACTCGAACCAGAATTCTAGAATCAGGTACACGCGACAACCGGCGCCTCCTCCGACCGAGCTACAACGTACCATTCCTACAAAAGGTCACCAAATATCGCAATAATGCTCCTCTAAGAATGGCTTAGAATTTTTAAAAAGATTTTTTAAAATTTTGCTATAGTTCAACAAGACTAGCTGTTGCTCAGAATTTTCGCGAAACCTCTAATGTTGCTGAGCATGATTCGATTCTTTATGACACAGGGTACTGATTTGAAAGAAGCTACTGTTTTCCGTTATTTATTCATTAAAGAACAAACCAGAGGTTGTCTTTGGCAGTTTATTTGCCTAGGCGCCAGATCATGGAGTACATTACAGTAGGTCGTTGAAGTTCCTTCTTCTTCTTCTTCGGTAAGAAAGGTGGCTTGGCAGGGTATCTTGTGATACCTTACGCATAGGACTAATCAGAGAATTGTATCAGGCGTATTTCTGGACGCCGAAAATGATTACAATCTCCATTCTTCAAGTGGTAGAAGAATATTTTTCAGTTTTGCAAAGTTCTTGAACTTATCGAGTTAGGGGCCCCGATGGTTGACTTTGGAATCGCACAGTCGCACAGGGCAATACCTTCCAAACTTCGAATATGCAGAACAAATGCAGAAATGCGCAGGATCAGGTGTTCGATTCCCTGACTTTCAGTATTTTTGCATTTTTTATATGTATTCGAAGTTTGGAAGGTATTGCCTTGTGCGACTGTGCGATTCCATAGTAAACTATAGGGCTTTCTAACTCAGAAGGTTCAAGGACTTTGTAAAAATGAAACATTTTTGTACTATTTTAGAAGTGGAGATTCTTGTAGTGGTGTTTATTTTCCACGTTCAGACATACGCCTTAGGCCCCGTTTATACTTCGTCGCGGCGCGACGCCACGCCACGTTTAGTCGCCATATTGATTGTGAGAACGATCGATCAATTTGGCCTCATTGCGTGGCCATCGCGTCGCGCCGCGACGAAGTATAAACGGGGCCTTAGACTCTTCTGGTAAAATACTGGAATATCACTTGGGTTTTGCTTCTGCCTATTTCTCTGAATAATAGTCGTTTATAGTCAAAATTTCTCACCATTTTTAGGTTCTGTATCCTTAGCTGAAAGCGCAACTACTTCATTACCCAGTGCTTAGGAAACTTCTTTCTAGGATAGCTTCAAATTTTCGATCCAACTAGTTCTCGACATTCAGGCTATAAAGCTCTATGACACAACAATCTTGGGCTCTTGGGCAGTTGCGAAACTTCGGAAAACTTTTTCAAATGTTTCTCTATATTTTATATGTACTCCTAAAACTATATTTTCTCCACGCAACTGCGCTAAGGGCGCGTCTAGCGCAGTGGGAGGAGGTCCCGGCTGTGGCGTGCACCCGATACCAGGTTCCTGCTTTGGATCTTCCGCCCAGGAAGACAACGCCTTCCATGCCTCCGGGATAGGTGAATTGGTACCAGACGTGTCTGGGAAGGATAAAGCGCTGAGTTGTTCATTGGCCGGCCACTGCAAGTCATTGTATGGCCAAATACGCATTCAAGTCGCCTCCACGACATCCCGTAGAAGTAGAATGCGTGGCGCATCCCAAAAGGGATTGAGTAACGCCGTCCCTTATCCTTTATCGTTATTCTAAAATCACCTTTCCTATTATGGACTAAAACACGAGAAGCCGAGAACATTCAAGGTGCTAAAGTTACAGAAACTTTCAGTACAACCTAGTGCATCTACTAATAAAGGAATTGAAGACGTATAAAGCAGATACAGCTAGGAAAAGAGGGACTAATCAAGGAGCAACGGAAAGGCGAACTGTGACCGTGGTCGGCGGACATTTAAGCTGAAGCCTAGAGGAAATGCTGAGACGAGCGACAACCCACTGAACGAGTTTTTTCGGGGACACGCGTCTGCCAAGTGAATAATCCAAGGCTTCACCTTCGCGAAAAACCTGACGATAGAAAGCGAGAAACGCCTTTCCTTTCGGTAAACCTCGCAAAACCGCGATTCTGAGCAGATCATTGCACTTTACACCGACAGATTCGTTGTTTTGGTGTAAATTTCTCCATCCGGAAACGCATTGTGATGCCTCTTTGTGTCTTCTATGGTGCTACAAAGGTTGATATAGCTTCACAAAGGCTTCGCAAGGAGAAAATAACACTTCCTGTGGATTCAAGCATTTGTCAGCGACTTTCGTTGGAAGAAAGAGCGTGTAGCGCAGTCCGAGGAGGTGCCAGCTGTCGTATACACTTGATACCAGGTTCTTGGTTCGGATTTTCCGCCGACGCCAACAAGGCTTTCACCCCTTCGGGGTCGATGAATTGGTACCAGACTCGTCTGGGAAGGATAAAGCGCTGAGTTGCTCATCGGCTGGCCGCCCAAGTCATTGTGTGGCCAAATACGCATTCATATCGCCTTCACGACATACCGCAGAAGTACAATGCGTGGCGCATGCCGAAGGGGATTGAGTAATGCCGTCCTTTGTCCTTATCCTTTATTGGATGTTGCATAGCATGCTTTTCGGATCCTTCACGAACGTCGTGGTGGTCTTCGTGTCCTTCGAATGGAACGGGGAGGGTCCACTGGAGCACTTTGGCACGTGAAGATTGGAGCTTGGAGTTTCAGACTCAAGGAACTCGACAATCAACGGGACGACGGGTAATTCCAGTAACAGCATGTACATACTGCTTGGAAGCAAATAGAATACTAATCGTAAGAACTACGAGAAATGACTGCACGATTTTATATGAAGGGCTCATCCGGAAAAATTGAGTTGAACCTGGTATCGGTAGTGGTCATGTTAGTAAAAAAGCGGATTTTATGCAATTTATTGGTCAAAGAACAACTCATTCAACTTTTTTGGATGCGACATGCTCTTCATTTAAGATCGTGAAGTCAGCACTTCTAGTACTTCTTGGTCTTCTATCCGTTTCGAAGTATAGTTGGTTACTCACTCAGTCATTAGGCTTCTCGCGAACCTCAGTTCAATATGAATCGATTCATACGGTTGCGCCACGCGTTCAGTTTCTTCGATATACTCTAGAGACAAGCTGAATGCTTATTTGGCCATACAATACATGCGGCGGCCTGCCGATGAACAAATAACTGCCTTATCCTTCCCAGACAAATCTACCATGAGCCTCATGGTTAATATACAGTCAGTAAATCGCCGCAGATGACATCAGGAAGTACAAGCATCCTATAAGAAAGAAGCAATCCGGAACAAGATAAGAATTGTGCTCAAAACAAGGTTTCCAAGAAGTTTAAGAAAATTTCGATTGTATTTAATTTTTGCGGCGCAGCTTGCGGAAGAGGTATCAACAGTCGCGTGCACTCAACTCCACGCTTCTGGTTCTGATTTACTACTAAGCCTTCCATCGGTTGGTGAATTGGTAGCATACTTGTCTGGGGAAGATGAAACATTGACCTTCCATTGGCCGCGGCCACCGCAAGTCTTTGTATGGACTAAATAGGAATTCAAATTATCCCTACAACATCGAGCAAAAGTAGAATGCGTGGCGCATCCCAAAAAATAATGATTAACTCCGTTCCTCGATCTTTATCACCTACCAAATTCTTCGGGATTATCCTATCTTGTTATACATGGAAGTGGTTATCCCCTCGTCTGTCTGTCTGTACGTCCATTCATCCATCCGTCACAATGGCACAATAACGTGAGAAATGGCCCATATTTCAATCGGCATTGTAGGTCACCGCTCAGTGTTAATCTGTGCTGAGTTGAGAACGATGTTGAGAATACGGTACCGTATGGAAAGACCTTGTAGCAAGTAAGCAACATAGGTTATTGCCAGCTACTGGGTGAAGCCCCATCCAGCAGTCAGACAGGCGGATAGACCGGCTGACCGGTTGGTGTTATACACCACTTTCACGTTGAATCGAACACTCCAAATCCAATTGGACACTCTTGAAGCTAACCTAACCGTAGGTCTTTTGAAATCAAAGCGAACTCTTTCAAATTAAAGTGAGCTTTTTTTAGAATAATTGTTTGTTAAAGGCATATTTAGTATAACTTCTTTTGAAGTTCTGATTCACCCACGCAATAAATGAAGACATTGTTTTAAATTTTATAAAACTCTTGATTTTGTGGAGAAAATAAAGTGTGTCTTTTTTAAAGAGCAGAAAAGCAGCTATTTTTAGTGCCAAAAAACAGAATGTGCCACGCCCTCATCCAAGACCTTGCGATTTTTACTCGATTGATAGTATTTCTGTTTGCATGAAGTTTGACACCTGTTAACGATACAACAAGAACAACTGTAAATAAGACATATTCTCACTTTGATAGTTTATATAACTGGCATTTACACTATCAATCAAACAAAAGTCGCGGCGAACTTTTTGAGTGCATGGCGCGACCTCGTCTGTTAATGCCCTAAATGATTGCAACCTTGTTGCGCTTGAAAGCAAAATTTAATTTTTATTTTAAAAAGTAAAATCCTTGCAAAATTATAACTCATTCGTATAGCTGACCTAAATAAAAAGTCAAAAGAATGTTATACCAAGTTCCCCACGAACAAAAAATTATTCTAACCATCTTGGAGTCTGTAGCTTAACCTGCCTGAGGGTCATTTCGATTCGGAAGAACTCGCTTTGATTTCAAAAGTCTTAAGGCTAGCTTAGAAGTGTCCAACTTGATTAGGAAAGTGTCCAGTTCGAAATTCAAGGTGAAACTGGTATTACATTGGTCTACATTGGCGATTCCAGTCGTATTTTGAGCAATAGGGAGTCCATTCGCATCGAGCCGAGGTCTAAGCTGCAAAAACTACCTTTCGCCGGTATTCATATCGCTTCATGTAGCCGAATGTCGCTTGCTTTCGCCATGTGTTGCCAGCAAAGTTGTTCGCTTCAGCGATTTTTCAATGCTTCTCTTCATCTACTGCAGCTATTACTGTTGTATGGTGCTCGCTGCTGTCCTCGATCTACGTATTTTTGTTCCATGTCGAGAATGTGGACAGCATTAGGAAGTGGGAGTTCGCCAGACAATCACAAGCCAACGCAGTGCTTCCCCCAACATACGCCAGCCAATCAGGGTGCAGATCCGAGTATGCCGAGTCTGAATGGCATTCCCAGTAGATGCGGTCTGATTGGCTGGTGCGTTCTGACCTCCTAGCGCCGCCCACATTCGTGACCAGGACCCTACAGAAAAAAGAAAAATTAAGAATTCGTTTATTTACTCACTGGGAACAGGTTAACATTCATTTCCTAGCGTTTTTTGTTGTTGTTGTGAACTTCGGAGAGCAGTCTACGCCTTTAGATGTACACTATACAGTAGAGGAGATGCAGATGCAAATGATCATCAACCGTTCTAATCAATAAAGCTGAGAATCGATTAGTTCTAGATCAATATACGACGAATCAATAGAGTCGCTTGTGTAGCTGAGTACCGGGATCGCAAAAGGAAAACATGCTCCTAGAGAAGCGAAGACTTAGCGAATTAGATGACTAAGTAAGTGAGAAATTGGCAAGAAATCCTAGGTAGAAGAGCGACGGAGTCCACTAGCAGGCACGTCTTCAGAAGAAGAAGTAGAGCATCTACAGCATATGTATGTACAGTGTATATACTAGTAATCTGACAATTGAATAGGGTACTAAGTGACAGAGGAGAGTTAGCAGTGAGTGCGGGAATCTGGGCAAAGGGAACGTCAGCAAGCCTAAGCCTAAGCCTATTGTCGCCGAAGACAGCCGGTGGCAATCGCCTGCAGAATGGTGTCCGGCAGCTGCATGGACTGATCCTGTACCAACACCACGTCGTACACGTCCATATAGTGGTCGAGTAGGTTGGACACCTGAAAACACAGCTGTTCTTTCGAATTCTGAGCGCCTCTGGGGTGACGCTAAAGAGCCTTCAGAAGCCTGTAGCTTCGGCAAAACCGCTTACATCCGAGTTGAGGAAGCCGATCTTCAGCGTTGGTCCATCTTTCTCCACTCCGACGTCCATGTGAACGTCACCCATACTGTCGCCGAGAAGGATGACATTGGTCCTAAAATGGACAGAATGATAGGCTGGAGAGGCTTATCCTTCAAGAGATTGGTACCGCAACCCTCCTTCGCCTTCCTAGTTGGGAGGGGACAAAAGCTATAATTGTGTAATATGGCGTCAGGCCGCAGACGCCTCGCCGGAAGTCTGCAGTTCCACGCAATATTGCATTCATGCAATTGCTCCTCCCGATTGGGAATGCATCGAGGCACCGAATTAGCGTTTCCAAGAAGGAATTTAAAGTGAAATGAAAGAGCTTAGAAGAAATCTTAAAACACATGAAGTAGAAGTTAAAAGAATTGTCAAATACACAAAAAACTGAAATTTATTAATTAAAATAAAAATTTCATATTGCACACATCATTATTAATGTGTGCAATATGATGTCAGACTGCAGATGCCACACTGTAATTCTGCAGTTTCACGACGCATTCCACTCACACGACCGCTCCTCCCGACTAGGAATGCATTCAATCATCAAATCCAGTTTTCTAAAGGAGAATTTTAAGACAAATAAAGAAATTTAGAAGAAATATCACAAAGCATGGAGAAAAACATGAAATACCGGAGAAACTGCCAAAAAACACTAAAAAACTTGAAGTTTTTAACGAGATTACCGAGGCAATCTGGCATGAGACTGGAACAGAGCTCACAGCTGTCTCATGTCATATTGTATCTGAATAGGCTACTTTCCGACTAGGAAAATGCCTAAGCAGAAAAAGCGCTGTTCACCTGATGCGAAGAAGGCTTCAACTTCAACTGATGGATAAAGATGGCTTTGCATATAGCCCTTTATCAATCGAGCCCATATAAAAAAAGAAAATGGAGGACTGTAGGACTTAAGGATTCGAACCTTACTCGGCACTATGTACTTTACGGACTCCAGAGAACGAAGAGAGGTCGAAAAAAAGTTTTCGCCCAAACTTCGCCCAAAGGGGCTATTTGGGGTGCTGATCACGAATCTGACATCCGTTTTTGAAATTTCGGGCGATTACGGTAGGACACGGTAGGTACCGGTGACTGAGGCTGTCGAGGTCATAATCACCGATTTCGCCCAAACTTCGCCTAGGGGGGTTATTTGGGGTGGTGATCACGAATCTGACATCCGTTTTTGAAATTTCGACTGATTACGGTAGGTTACGGTAGGTGCGGGTGACTAAGGCTGCCAAGATCATGGTCACCGATTTCGCCCAAAATTCAGCTGTAGGGGTAATCTGTGGTGCTACGGGTGAGCACAGCATGCAGGCGGTCCCGCAGCGATCGCCTGAAAATTCGCAAATCAGCAAGAAACCATTTTTGCTGGAAACTCTGCGATAGGATAAGGCTTAATCGAGAGATAGCAATCTGAGCATCATGGCCCTCCAGGCACTGTTCCACAACCGCCGCCAGGAAGAACTGCGCGACTTCAAGCTGAAGGACGTCTCTGCCAAGCTAAACATGGACGCAGCCGATTTCCAGGAATGGCTTAGAAGGATGGGATTGCTCGCAATCGGTGACCATGACATTGGCAGCCTTAGTCACCCGCACCTACCGTAACCTACCGTACTCCGGCGTAAAACGAAAAACGGATGTCAGATTCGTGATCAGCACCCCAAATAAGCCCCTGGGCGAAGATTGGGCGAAAAAAATTTTCTGACCCCTCCTCGTCCTCTGGAGTCCGCAAAGTACAATAGTGCCCCTTACTCTTTGCGCGAGGTTTAACAGCTCCTATCCATGAAGTTAAATAAGGATCGATCTTACAAGTCACTGAAAACATTGACAGATTATCCGCTTAGATGTCTCCGCCAGAACAAAAGAAAAGCGATTAATCCGTCAATGTTTCGAGTGACGTGTAGGATCTATGCTTACTTACTTCACGGATAGGAGCTATTAGATCTGGCGCCAAGAATAAGGCTTGAATTTCGAAGTCTTCCAGCCATTCGTCTTGATTGATGTCCTTGAAAGGCTTTACGGCTGTTAGTATTCCAGCGAGATTATAAGGAATCACAAAAAAAAAATCACTCGCTGATCGATGGCGTATCATGGAAGCGCCATACCATCATCATTCTTTGAAGATGTAGACTCGATTGATTACCAAGGGTCCAATGCAAAAATCTCCCAGTTGGGCGCCTAGGTTTTCTTTCGTTTTCGAAAAGTTACATGCACGGCGCATTCCCGGGTACAAGTTTGCGCTGTCCCGATGATTAATGTCGGACAATTTTTGGGACAGTATCGGACTCTTTACTGTACCCGTTTCTGGGTAACGGTAATGAAACCGAGGTCATTCTGAGCAAGAACGAACAGTAAACAGCAACAACAGCAACAACAATGCCGCAAAGTACCCACCTTCCGCTGACGCCGTGGAAAAACTCGGCTTCCTTTCGAATCACCGACGAATTCTTGCAGAAAGTGTGAATCAGCGGCTCCGAGAACGACACCACAACACCCTGAAAGGTCGACTATATTCAGTAGATTTGTGAATGCGCCATGCATTATGCTTTTGTGTGATATCATTGTGGCCGTTTGAACATCCACACGAATAAGGATTGTACTACAGGATGTAGAAGTGAAAGCAGAACCGCTGCTTGATGCTTGTCGTTAATGTGGCCTACATGGTGGAGAGGGGCGAGCAGTAGCACTAGACCAATCAGGCCGCATCGAAAGGGCGTGACAGCTAGAGGCAGTGTCTGCAAGCTGGTTGCGTTCATTCCTATCTCTCCGATATCGATAAAGGCCAAGGTCAGCTCTCTAGGATGCGCCACGCACTGTACTTCAACAAGATACCGTGGAGGCATTTTTATTGTTTTTACTCACTTACGGAAGCGTTGGTGTTTTGCCCAAATTTAGCCTTTAAATCCACTGTATTCTCCTGAAAGTGGAATGCGTGGCGCACCCGAAAAGCGATGATTTGCTCCGATCTTTACGCTTTCAAGCCTGTTCTGAATCAAAAGTGGGTTTCAGCAGCCAAACGGTGGATAGGAGCTTATTACTATGCCCTGGAGGAGCGAAAGGAGTCGCTGGTCTAACCATAAGCGCAAAGCCAGAAGGCGATCCGACCTAGCCCATTCTGCCACCGCGCTACGGGGCCAGGTAAGCTTTCTGAGTACTAGTCGTCAATGTGGCCTACATGGCAAGGCAACACGCAGCAGACCAATCATTTCGCCAAGTCGAATTGGCGTGCCACCCAAACAGTGCGTGTACGGTCGGTGCTCCGATTGGTTGGGTGCTGCCGCTTCGCTATGTAAGCCAAATTAACGACATGTGCCGATTTTTATACTGGAAATGAATAAGAAACTATCACTTACGCCCACCTTGTCGTCAAACTTCATCATATTGGAGATGATTCGAATGTTTGAAGGAATTTGGCCGAGCTTCTGCTCCAGATACATCTCAATGATGTTTCCGATACCGGCCGAGAAAACGACCAGCGGTATGCCGAGCTGATTCAGTCGTAGCATCATCTGGTCAGCTTGATCCCTGAAATTGAAAAAAATGAAAAAAAAATAGAAAAAAGAAAAATTTATTAGTTCCACATCCTAGCCATGGCGATTTCCATTGTAGGACTCGTTCATAGTCCGCGACGATGCGACTAATCTCCTCGACAAAATATACATATCGATTTTTTTTCGCGCGATTGCACTGCACAAATCGATAGGTATACTGTGCACGACTCCGATCATGACCCGGTTTTTGTCCCTTCTTAGGTCAACCATTTACCGTAACCCAAATACAGTACCTGAGCACGATCTTCGAGTTTCGAACAAAGTTCTCCACAGTGCTTCGATGGAATCCGGCTGAGATGATGTAACGGTGGGAGGCGTTCCACCTGAAAATGTCGACTGTCAGTTGGCTACCACAGAGACCCATATATGGGTCAGATATTCAGATTACATTCTATTTCAGACGCTAAACACATGAGAAGAAAAATCTGAAGAAAGTAGAACGAAAAGGAATCGCAAGTGTGGGCGGGCTGTTTAAATGGTGGACGGAGCTAAAGATTTTTCAGTATGGGCGGGACTATGGCTGGTGGGCGGAGTTGTGGCAGCTGAAATTTTGCTGCAACACCAGCGATTCTATCTTTTAAGATTTAAACCCGTTGTGAGGCAAATAAGCGCATAGAAAAATCCCAGAGAAATCGGTCTGAAAAGTAGCAAAGTAGGCGGTGCTACGTAAAATGGGCGGGGCTGTTGCATCTATAATTCTGTTTCAACAAGCACTTTTAACAATATTAGCACGCATATAATATCAAAATCTAAGGCAAGCCGTGGACCTATTAAAGGCCGCCTAGATGAGTGCTATAAGGTCAACAAAGTGGGCGAGATTATCCACGGTGGGCGGAGCTGTTACGACAGCTCCAATTTTTTAAGGACCACAGCCTTAATTCTTTGACCTTCGATTCCAAAGTACGTAAAGAACCACTTGTTAGACTAACATGCTAGGGGATCGGGAATGCGGCCAAGTGGGCGGGAACCTGCATAGTGGGTGGAGCTTTAGCAGCCGTAATTTTGTTACAGAAATAGCTCTTCTGTAGATTAATCGGAGAACCAGGAACATGATAGAGAAGCTGTGAAAAAATCTTGATAAGTGAAGAGGAGTGGGCGGAGCTATGTCACGAGTGGGCGGAGTTTTGACAGAGATGGTTTTACTGCAGCAACAGCACTTCTGTATGTTAGCACAATAGTCGAAAGTACGATGAGGAACTGGTTTAACAATGCCTAGATGAGGTAGAAGGGGCGGAGCTATGTCACGAGTGGGCGGAGTTGTTGCGCTGCGAATATTTCGTGACCTTTGAAGGAGACGAGGCGAGCTGCTCAAAAAGACGACGATACGACGAATCCAAGCACCCACCATTCCTCCATGAAGGGCACCTTCTGCTCCAGCGTCAGTTTCGGATCGAACTCGATCGGGTAGTACTTGTCCTTGAGCGCTTGGAACTAAAATACAGAATGTAGAAGAGCATCCAGGCTTCATCGAGGAGCGCTCCACTGCTCTGAATCTCCTACCTTGCCGGCCAACTCGGGATCCGTCTGCTTGGTGCAGTTGTCGAACACACCGTGTGTGGTCCAACATCGTCGGCCACGGCTGTCCTCGTATCGCGAGAGCGTGTAGTCAAAGTCTGAGATCACCTGCAAACGGACAAACTAGCAATTACATATATGGTGCAGTGGTAGAGGGCGCTGTTGGCACACAAGAAGCGGACAAGTTCGGTTCCTCGCTCAAGTTGAACACTCATCTAAGCAAGCTTCGCGATTTTGAAATCTGACTGAACATCTTGCAAATTGAAACGAGCTTCCTCCACAGTACCCTAGAGACTCTTCAAGAAAGTTAGAATAATTCTTCGTTCAAGCAAAAATTAGGATGACTTTCTTTGAAATTTTTTATTCGCCTGCCGCAACAAGTCAACACATTAAAATTTTTATAAAATTCTCATTTTTCAAAGCAAAATAATGATCTAAGGCTTGTTTCAAAGTGTAGAAAGGTAGCAGTTTTCAATGCTAAGAGATTGCGCCATGCACTCGTCCAGGATGTCGCGATTTTCATTTGATTGATAGCAGAAACTCTGTTTACGTAATGCTACGTAATGCCACTATAAAACAAACTGGAAATTACTGCCCTTACGTAATATAGAATAAGCCTTAACCCACAATTTTTCTTGAAAAATAAAAAAATATGGAATTTCAAACAGTGTGTCTACTTGAGGAAGGGCAAACCGGAATGTCTCTAGTTTAAATATGGAAGACGCTTATTTTGTGTTAAAAGTCATTATTTTTTCTAAAAAATATATAATTTTTGTAAAACTTCAAACAACGTTTTCACTTAATGGAACAGGTAAATTAAAAATTTCCAAAGAAAATCAATAAAATCACTAAGGATTTGAAAGAAAATCAATCGTTAGTCATTCTATTTAAAGTCTTCTTGAACTAAAAAATATTAATAAAAATTATTCTTTTTCGTAGAGCCTACCGTTTAATCTGGAAGACACTCATTTTCATTTGAGAGATGTTCAGTTTGATTTCAAATGCGTTCAACTTGTTCAACTTTGGTTTAACACGTGAAAATGGTATCGTACTCCATATGAATAAATAAATTAATAAATAACAATTTTCCCATAGTGACACTCCAGATCAACAGTAGGGGGCTACAACTCCTCCAAACTAGTCAGAAATACGTTTTTTAAATGATAAAGTATAATGCGACACAGTACTACCGGGAGAAACGCTCCATGCACTGTGATTCTCTGCTTCTTTCTGATCAAGTCCCCGACTTTGAATCTCACCCCTATCATGCTCAATGGACCCGATCTCTTTATCTACAGACAGCTCTAGAATCCACAGAGCAATTTGCCTAGCAAACTTCGAGAAGTATTTTAGTGGCTAGGCGCCGCTTACCATTCATTCTTAACCCCTACTAGTCTTTTTCATAGCTACTGGTCGTTACTGTGGCCTACATGGGGGGGGGGCTGAAAGGGTCCCACCCTTCCATGTAGGCCACATTCAAGACTAGCACATTTGTATGACTTTGCCATAATCTAGAAATTCAGTAACAAATCTGTAGTCACCCACCATAAGCTTTTCCTTGCCGTCATCGATCATAATTCGCAGCTTCTTCTCGACCGCTTCTCGATCTCTGATTCTAACGCTCGGATGATTCAGTATCGAGTCAAAGTCATACTCGACTAGGGTCCTGGAAATGAAGACGTTAAAAAATCAGAAGAGAAAGCGCTACAAAAACAGATTTTTTACCTTCGATAGGGCAATAAAGGTGTTTTGCTGTGACATTTTCATGTAACTTTATTTGCTTCCGTGGGTTAGAACAGAGAAATCACTTAGCAAAAAATTCATTACAATTTTTTTTACCCTAACTTGTTTTTTATTGCTGCTGATTAGGAACTATATATCATAGTTTTTGAATTATTTCTTAAATTACCATTAGTATACAGGCAAAATCCTACTATATAATAGAAGGGTTAGCGTCTGCCCGTTTGTCCATCTATCCGAGACCTTTCAAAGACGTCGCGTACAGGCCTTCGGGTTCAGAAGACGTGTCTCCGATGACGCACAAAGCGGGTACTGATTCAGAAGGCATGTCACCGACATCGCGTCACCATCGTCACAATCGTGCTGAAGGATGGGAAAGGGGGGGGGGGTCAAGGGGAAGGAGAAAGGGGACCAGTAAGGGGAACAGGCCTCCGGATCGGGTTCAGAAGACCTGTCGCCGACGTCGTTCCCCGAGCCCTAGTGGCCAGAAGATACATCTCTGACGTTTGAGGGCGATGCCCCCTTCCCAACCAGAGGTTTGGCGGCATAAAGGCCGACAGGTCTTCTGTCTGAACTGCGATCAGCTGGCCATTAGACGAGACCCGGACGCTTTTGGTACAACGTCTGTGACACGTCTTCTGAATCCGATCCGGAGGCCTCTCCCCTCTCCCTTACTGGTAGTGCCTCACGAAACGATGAAACCAAAATTCAAATACCGCCTATCATCACCACCGTATACTATAACCCTTCCTAAAAATGCAATATTTTAAAATGTATTGTCAAAAAAATCGCCGCTTAAGTTGTGGAATCCAAAGTTTTCCTAGAAAATTTGTTCCAAAATTCGACCTGCTATTCTCATCGATGACGGGCGGCAGTGGAAACGAGACGGGCGTCGGCATGTCGGCCACTTGTGTCGAGGACAAAGGCGTGAATACTGAAAAGAGAAGAGCAATGGGTCGCTTCACTCGAGTGCACTCGAAATACAAAATAAATGGGTCGAAAAATGCAGCGCAAATTGACCGACGAAGAAATTGCAAGGGAAAAATGTCGTCTAATGGCCAGCTGATCGCAGTTTACACAGCGAAAAACCTGAACTCGAAGGCTAGATTGATCGTGTTTATTTCTCACTGAACTTTAGACAATGCAGCTCCTCCCGTGGCCCTCTTCGAGGCTGCCCGGACGACTGGAGTCGGAGTCACTACAAATTAAGTTGAAGTATAAAATTATATAAAAGTAATAATGTTAACCACACGGAGTAACAGGCGAAGGTTCGACGAAGTTACTGGCAAAACATAGCTGAGTTATAAAGGGGCTTTCAGAGCCTACTGATCCAGTACCATCCAAGCAAATGGAGATCGGGGAGCAGAGGGTGCATAAATTGGTACCGGATTTGCCCGTGTAATATGGAGAGAACACTGACTAGTCTACCGATTACGCCCATTACGCGAGCAAAACGACCCATAGAAGTACAGTACTATAGAGCACTTCAAATCCTGATGAATGGATGAGTTTCCGTTGAATTCATCCGTCAATGTCCTACCTCGCCCATTAACGCTGTCATTTGGAACCTAGGGGCCAGACTCATCAACGGTGAAAATACCTCCAAACTTGATGCTAATGAATGTCATATCAGGGGGTTCGGCGGTATTTTCACCGTTAGAGGGCGGTAAGCTGTTGATGAATCTTGCCCCAGAAGAGTATTATGGGGTAGATGTACAGAAGATCTCTGACAGTGATGCTCATAGAAGCCGTCAAAGTCGTTTCCAAGGTGACTTCTGACGGAAGTAAGCCATATGTTTGGCATATGGCTAAGACGACCGAATAATCAATCAGTCGTGTAAGAAGCCTTTAACGATGAAACCCATGACTAGCGACACATAAATCCTTTGATGATCCGTGCCCAAAATACGTAAAGGATGCACATGAAGAAAAAGATTGACCTCTTTGTGCATATATAAACTGAGATATTGGTACAAGTCGTTAATGTGGTCTACATGAGGGAAGCAACAACGCGCCAACCAATCACAACCAATCAGACCTCCGCACGAATACGCGCCAGTCAGCCAATCAGGGCAAAGACCGCGCACAACTCCTCTGGGTGTGACGCCAATGCAATGCAACCTGATTGGTCCAATGCGTCCCCCTCCCCATGTAGGCCACATTAACGACTGATACCGTATAGTGCTTTGGAACGCGGTCCGAATGCGCTGATTGCCAGAGTGCTTGGCGACTTATCAAGCTGTAGCCAAGGGAGTGCTGTGTAAGTTCCTAGGCAACCGACTGGAAGCGTCACGCCTCTGAAGTGCATCCCACCCTGGCGCTCGTTCTCGCGGGTGTCGATCGGTCAGCTGTTGGCGGACGGAGTCCAGGCTTCGCTATAGGCGACCGATATATCACGTGTACTCACTTTACAACGAAGGGAACGTCTTGTCATTAGGCTAGGTGGCCCTTAGAACGTGCCTTGAAACAGCGTTAACCAATCAATTTATGAGATGCGCCACGCATTCTACTTCTACGAGGCTTTGTGGAGGCCATCTGAGTTAACTAAGCAGTAGCTTATGGTGGCCAGCCGATGGACAAATCAACTTTCTATTCACTCTAAGCAGGTCGGTTTGGAGCTTCGAAAGTAGCAGTAGTACATATGGAGCGAAAGAGTACGGAAGACACGATTGATCTGGGCGCGACTCGAACCAGTAATCGATCCACGCGACAGACGGCGCCTCCCCCGACTACGCTATTCCACATACATAGATTCCAATCAGGCTGTATTGGAATCATCATACTCGTCGTCATCGTAATAATCATCAGGTCGAGCCGCTGCCGTTCAGGGGCCGGATTCACCAACGGCTTACAGCAATTTAACAGAGAAAATACAGCCGAAGTCTCTGATAGCGCGGCTTATCAAGTGATATGGTGAAGCATTTCGCCGCGCTGTCAGGGATTTCGGCTGTGTTTTCTCCGTTAAGTTGCTGTAAATCGTTGATGAATCCGGCCCCAGGTTACTGCAGTAAGATCCCAGGAATGCTAGGGATCATCTTTGGGATAAGTGGACGAGAAATGATCTGCTGGTGGGTACCTATGGGTAGACGTCAACGCTTAATCCCTCACCAGCGTATCGCTCCTTCCTAATGATTCCGCCGGACATGACCCATTAGTTAACCGAACCACGAGTCTTTTAAACCCTCGTGGTTTACCATCGATAAAAAACCACAATCTACTTCTATTTATTGATCGCTTAAAACAATTTTTCCGCCTCTGAAAGCCCTCACGTGAGCATCAGGCGCTTTACACAAGAAACAGCTGAGGGATAGGCGCCAAACCGCATCACAGGTCTATTGAAAAGGTAATCAATTAAACAGCTTAATATTTTTGATATTACCAATCCTTAAAATAAATAGGTATGCAATTTTCAAATCAAATTGGACAGTCTAGTTACAGTTACATGAAGGTATCTCTACACTTGTAGGGGCAAACAAGCAAAACGCATCTGCAAACAAAGTGAACATTTCCAAGTCGAAACGAGAGCTCTCCAAGTTAAGCTGGAGACTCCGAGAGGGTTAGAATAATCTTTTGATCAGCGAAAAGTAACATAACCTTTTTGAAAAATTTGAATTCAGCTATTCCAATAAGTGAAGTAACGGTTCGAAATTTTTATTAGAATTTTGCTTTCTAATGAAAAATAATGAGCAAAGCAATCAATTTATATAACAAAGGAAGAGATCGCGCCATGTACTCGACTTGACCGTCGCAATTTCCATTTGATTGATAGCAAAAATTCTGGTTACGTGAAGTAACACAGATTTGCACGGTACAACAAGAACACACATGAAAAACACACATATCCTCACATCGTTGTTTCAAGTAAGCAGCATTTACACCGTCAATCAAATGAAAACTGCGACGGTCACATCGAGTGCATGGCGCGATCTCTTCTTTTAGTAACTAAATGATTGCCGCCTTCCTGTAATTTTAAACGAACTCTAGTTCATTATTTTTCCTTGAAAAATAAGATTTCCAGCAGTGCGTTCACTTATTGAGGCAGGTGAATTTTAAAAAGTTTTCGAAAAAGGGCACGGTAAATTTGCCTTGAACAAAAACTTACTCTAACCTTCTCGGAGAGTCTCTATTTAAATGTGGAAAAGGCCTGCTTTGATTCGGAAGATGTTCAGTTTGATTTCAAAGGCACCAATCATGCTTAAAAGAGTGTTCGATTTTAAGTGAAAGTTTGTACGAATTCTTTTCAACAGAAGTTACATGAAGGTATCTCTACACTTGCAGGGGCAAAATACACCCCACGAAAATACAAATTAAAGAGACAAATGAAAATAAAATAAATAAAAATAATAAACAGATAAAATACAAATGAAAAATACACGCATATTAGTGGTTGATTTCGTCAAAGTGAATCTCATTTTTTTGCACAAATAATATCAAAAACTGGTAACGAGTAAAGGAAGCCAATTTCCATAGCAGGGCACAATGAACCCAAGGGCGATGACGAACCACACATCAGCAACGGAAAGAAGAAGTGCAGCACCAGGGGCTTCAGTTCTTCAAACACTTGCCGCTCGCACACGCCTGCCTTGGCCAAAGACCAAAGCACGCTGGCGGTAAGATATGTTGCGACAGCGATGAACAGATGGGAAAACCCGGGCGGACACGTGGTTGGGGCTCATCTGCCGCTAAAAGCTCCAGCACATAAAGAATGCCCTTAAATAGACGACGGTGCATGGGGCAGGGGCTGGATTCATCAACGACTTACAGCGATTTAACAGAGAAAATGCAGCCGAAATCCCTGATAGGGAGGCTTATCAAGCTGTATGGTGAAACATTTCGCCTAGCTATCAGGGATTTCGGCTGTATTTTCTCTGTTAAATTGCTGTAAGTCGTTGATGAATCCGGCCCCAGGTCGTATTCACCAATTCTGCAGTGATTTGACTTGGCAAATAGAAGAAGAACGAATGGCTGGACAGGTTCGGTCTGTTTGAGCAACAAACACCCTGATCGCCTGCTTCGAACGATAGTAGAAAATGATCGGTAGGACACTGGTAAGTTGCGTGTAATAGAGCTAACCACGCATCTTTTCTAAGTAGGAAGCGTTTTTTTTTTAATGTAAAACTTCTGCAAGAGTTCACTCTGGTTTCAAAAGTTTTAGGCTTAGACTTTAAAGAGTGTCCAATTTGACTTGAAGTGGCACACAAAAAATGGGAAACAACATGTAGAAATCGGGAAACTACACCAACCCATAATAGCTGCTCGGAGTCAGTTCCCGAATTCCTACATGGGAGGGAAGCCTAAAATACACCATTGTGCAAATGGCTTCTACCTTACTAGATTTACATCCAGAATGGACCATCTTCTAGCAGGTGAAGCAACAAGAATCTATTAGGGGGGGGGCAAAAGTAATGAGACACCCCATGCCGTGTCCATATATCTCGTGGCTGGAGTCTGGTTTCGTGCTTGTCGTACTTGTATGTTTGTATGCTACTTACTGAAGCCCATCTGAGAAGTTGCCACTTCGGCCCTTTCCGGAAGCATGCCAAAACCCCAGCCTGTCTCATGCCGAAACCCCAGTCTGACGAGTCGATCTGTGTCGCGCAAATCTCGCCCAATTCCCAACCGCGAGCAGCCTGGGCTCAATATTCACGCAAGATGAGGAGTACGTCTTCTACCTTAACCCTGCCAAGCAGCGAGTCTGGGTGAGGCCTGTTGACCCGTCACCGACCTTCGTTTGGCGAGATGTTCACGGCGAGAAGCACCTCTGGAGCTTTTGGGTCTGCGCTCGTGGATCGGTTTACCGGAAGCTGTTTTCCAAGAGCACTGCGATGAACTCCAAGGCCATGGTGAACGAAATAGAAGAGATGGGCCGGCGACTCGCTCTTATTCATTCGCAGCGCTTCAAGAAGGTTCTCCTCTTCGACAACGCCGCACCCCATCGAGAACAAGTAACCACGGATAAGCTTGGCCAACTGGGCTACGTTCACATGCCTCACCCACCGTATTCGCTGGACATCTCTCCATGCGACTACCACTACTACTTGAGCCTACAGGACTTCCTGGTCGGAAGGGACACAAAAACCCAAGCAGTCCTTGACAACCATATCGAGCAGTTGATCAACACCAGGCCCAAGCAGTTTTGGAAGGATGGGATCAGGAAGTTGGCTGAGCGATGGCAGCAAGGTCCTTGCCCTTAATAGCAAATACATTCCTCAGCATCGTTGAGTTGTAATTGAGTTATAGAGAGATAAAGATTTTTTTCATTTTGTCTCATTACTTTTGCCCCCCCCCCCCTATTAGATTACAGAAAGGCAGTCAGTAATATAAGTAAAAACTAGACCAAGGCACGCCATTCAATAAACGTTTTTAATACGATACCAGATCTGAGAGCACAGACACGAGAATGAATATCACATCCAAACCATTTGCAAACGTCCCAATCTAGCGCACAAATGTTGTATATACTCATCTGTTTTGTGTTGTTTATTTTGATTTCTTTAATGGTTGTTTTCTATGGAATAAGTGAGTTCAATATATTTCAATATTGAAGACAATCAGTTCTTATGAAATTGTTTAAAAGTGGCCACCACCAACTAGGATTGCACCCAATTCGACGTGAAAATGGTATAGTTGGATGTGGAGATGAATTATTTTCTTTGAATGAATAAAAGTCAAAATACACTATAAACACACCGTCAGTATAATCCCGCAGTGTAAAAATGTTGGAGGATACAATATGGTGACTTACACTGTAGAATGATATGTTATCCTTTCTGATAGAGTATGATGTATCTCAGTGGAGTTATTGCCGCTAGGGGATGGGGTGGAGGTGCACTGTTGTGATGACGATCGTACTCCTTTTTCTTACCGAAGCTTCATATTCTGACGTAATAGCAGACCTTCTATGGACTACGTCAAAGAAAGCGCAACATGCCGCCCTACCTTGAGTGCTCTCTCACTGCCAAGCATAACGCCGAGTTATTTTTGGGAAAACGAAAATTAGAATCAGTTTATCGGCAAGTGATAAGTAAGCTCAAAGTTTCTCATAATCCTACTATATATAAGCGGGAACGGTCGTTTGTCTGTGGGTGAGTGAGTGTGTGTTTGTTTGCACAGAAGTGCTGAAGGAGTGTGTTGGGAGGAAGTATAGGGAAAGGGGGGGGGGGGGGGGGTGAAGGGGTTTTCGGATTCAGACGACGTGTCACTGATGTCACGCAAAGCACGTTCAGGTTGAGAACACATGTCACCGACGTTGTTCAACAGGCGTCTGGGTTCAGAAGAGGTGTCACCGATGTCGCGCGAGGGTTCCGGATTTTGACGACGTGTTACCAGTGAAGGTGGGACCAGTAATGGGGGACCGGTGAAGGATGAGATTCCAGTAAGGGGGACCGGTAAAGGGTTGACCAATAAAGGAGGGACCAGTGAAGGTGGGACCAGCAATGGGGACCGGTAAGGGGGATCCAGTGAAAGGGAAACCGGTGAAGGAGGGGGGAAAGGTCTAGTGAAGATGGGACCGGAGAGGAAGGGACCAGTAATGGGGACCGGTGAAGTGGGGGGGGGGGGGAATGGTCCAGTGAAGGGTGGACCGGTGAAGGAGGGGGAGGGGTCCAGTGAAGGGGGGACCGATAGAAGGTTGACCAGTGAAAGAGGGAACCAGGTGAAGGGGGGACCGGTGAGGAAGGTACCAGTAATCGGTGAATGGGGAGGGGGAAGAGGGACCGAAAAGGGTTGATGAATAAAAGGGGAACCAGTGGATCGGTAAAGGATAGGGGGACCAGTGAAGAAGGGCATTAATGGGGACCGGTGAAGGGGGGGGGGGGGAGTGGTCGAGTGAAGGTTGGACCGGTGAAGGAGGAGTAGGGTCCAGTGAAGGGGGACCGGAAAAGGATTGATGAATAAAAGGAGGACCAGTGAGGGTGGGACCAGTGATGGGGATCGGTGAAGGATAGGATGACCAGCAAAGAGGGGATCAATAAGGGGAGGTCCAGTGAAGGTGGGAGCAGTAGTAGGGACCGACGAAGGGGGGGGGGGGGGAACCAGTGATAAGGGACCAGTTAAGGGTGGTCCAGTGAAGGTGATGGACCTGTTTTGCCCTATTAGGGCTATACCATTCTATATAGCAAAACCAGTTTTTTTAATGAATGAGAGAAGGGCTAAATAGGAGAAGAAGACGTTCGGGGTGTTCTATTCTCCGGGTTTGGGGCGAAGCCCCAACCAGACGTTTGGCGGCCCGCAGGCCGTTGAACGTCTGGTTCTCATATACTTCACATACACTATGTGGAAGCTCAGTCGGAGGAGGCGGTAGCTGTCACATGCGCTCGATTCGAGGTTTTTGGTTCGAGTTCTCCTCCTCTTTGGCCGGCCATGGTCTTTCTTATAACTAATCCTCTACTGTTGTTCGAATTGCGTTGTGATGTGCAGGTTTGGGGGTACTGTTACAAGCGCGCGTGAACATTCAAACGGCAGTGAGCGATTAGTTATAATTGCTATCGTCGACCATTAGGTTCCAGAATTGTCTGAAAAGGATGTAAACCTGGCTTGTGCATCTACCACAGGTCATTGTACGACTAAATACACATTCAAATCACCTCTACGACATCCCATATAAGTAGAAATACGTGGCGCATCCTAAAAGGGAATTGACTGAAGCCGTCCTTTATCCTTTGTTTGAGCCAAAATCTTAGAGGCTAACAGCTCTAAAGCCAACTGAGCTTTATCGGAGCAACGTTGCTCAGCCACCATAACCTAAGCTGAAGACTCGCATGAGATTCGTGAGACGTAGAACTTGTTCAGATTCTGGAGTCACTACCAGCTAGTCTGGTAAGCATATGCGATTCCAAGACAAGGTGAAAGATAACGAACGCTTCGAAACTTCAGATGACCTTGAACGAGACAAAGAACAGAGGCATCGAAGGAAAGAACCACTGAGAGAGGCAAGATGATCTCATTAACAGTAAGACCGCTGTCGCTTGGGTCAGCGAGGCGTCTACTGTTCCTCCTCTAGGGTTGGGCGCTATGCCCTGAAGACGTCGACATGCCCTTCACATCGCCGATGGTAGATCTGTGTGGTGGATTTAGCCCCAGATTAACCTTCCAATCGCAATGGAGCCTGAAGTCGTCAATGGGTTCAGGCTAGACACGAAGGCGTGTAGAAGTAAGGAGTGCGGCGGCGGACAGAATGGCACCGCAAAAGGCAAATGTTCGTCCAAAAACACCGTTATCAGATGGTGGAAATGCGAACCGAACCGCCGTGCTATCACAAGCCGAGTCATGCCGGCATCTTTGGGAGTGGCTACATCGTTTGTCTGACTGAAGCGACGGCTTGGATTGACGCAGACTAACCCATGGATGGGTTAGGAAGACGTAGAGCGATTCCGGACTAGCCAAACCATCGGCTCATTTCACTGTTTCGGACTCAAAGATGGACAGGAGAAGCATCCTGGCAGACTTCTTGCGGATTCTACCGGATCGAACGGCACCCATCAAGTAAGTCCCCTTCAGCCAGGGGCCAGATTCATCAACCACCCTCTAACGGTGAAAATGCCACCAAACCTAGTGCTAATGAATGTCATATCAGGGGTTTGGCGGTATTTCCACCGTTAAAGAGTTGATAAATCTGGCCCCAGATGTCGAGCTACGGTATAGATACAGTAGCCACCGAACAGGCTGACTACGGTAGGCAAGCGACGAACCGAGCAGGCGCAAGAAGAAGGAAATTCAACCATTCCCAGCCTTTTATATCAGGACAAGGAAGGAGAAAAACCTAAGGAGAGGAGTGCAATTTGTCGAGGGCAATGACCGTCACTAATGCGAATTACCACGACTCACGTGGTACGCAATGCTCCCGCTAGGGGCCATCAACGACTTACGGCAATTTAACAGAGAAAATACAGCCGAAATCCTTGATAGCGTGGCTTATCAAGCGATATGGTGAAACATTTCGCCGAGCTATCAAGGATTTCGGCAGTATTTTCTCTGTTAAATTGCTGTAAGTCGTAGATGAATCCGGCCCCAGATTCGACATGGCTCATCATTCGATTACGCCCCAAAGCGATGTCGCAACGATGAGGAATTTCGGCCATTTCGGTGGAGAACACGATCATCCTGCAACATTCTCGCAGCTCAGTAACGTTCGTGGCGATACGCAGTTTCGCACAATGGAATTGGCCAGATGCTCCCCTTACCTGTGGAAGGGATACATGGTGAATTTCCTACACTCGCGATTGCACCTAAAATAGTACTGGGAACAAGTGACCCTTTTAAGCTGGCTATACGATTTAGAAGACGAGAGGGCAAGCGAAATGCATGGCGTGTGCCAAGCTGTCGATCGGTCAACATATTCTCGCAATTCTCACATTAATGCCCCAATGCGGACAAAAATCAATAAAATCGATCGATAATGGCCAGTCGATCGATAATTGCTTTCTTCTTGTGAAGAATGTCCATCGGAAATTATAATCTTGTTACCACCGCTAACTGCCTACTCCTCTCAAAAATCGATCGTAACGGTTAAGCGATCGATATTGTTTACTTCTTGTCAAGTCTATCTATCGATCGATATAGTATTCGAGTATTTTCCATCTCAAAAGGTCAATCCTCAACAGAAACCGATAATACCGATGGAGACTGGGAAGCCCGCTGAGAGGCTGTAGACTTTGTTGGACAGACGGACAGACGGACAAATGGGACAGAGGTCTGATCTATCCTAGTCGGAGGGGGGGGGGGGGCATATAGTGATTTGTATATCCAATAATTTGCTTGGGTTTCTACGAGACCTTCAGCTGATCTCCCATTATGTGAGTTTTTATTTAAATTCAGGGAATATGGCTTTGTACCGTAGGATAACGTAGCGGTTGCCCCCTCCCGACTAGGATAGAACCGTGAGGTCTTCTATAGTATACAGTAGGAAGTGAGCCATCCGTGCGTCTTTCCCTCTGTCTGAATCTGTTTTTGTCCGCACAGCGGGACCCACATTTCTGTTGGCATGATAGCTTCTTAGCGAAGGTCCGACTTTTCCAACTCATGCGAAAATATTGACCGGCGAAGGTGGTTCACAGCACATAAACAATATCGATCGAACAGCCATTATCGATCGATTTTATCGATTGTCGTCCACAATTAGCCATGTAAAGTGGGAAGACAAACACGAACGGAGCGACTGGACGGGGCATACGGCAAGTAAGCAATATTAGTCGATCATTCAATACCGATCAATATTTTACCAAATAACCAAATTTTTATCAATCATTGCCTATTCAAATTGAGGCATCCACAAATATATAGAAACTCGATAAGCTTAACAACAACTTTTGAAAATCGATAAAGTGATCAATACATATCTTATAGACCAATCAATCTTGGCTTCTGAGCCGGAAATCCCAACCAGGAACCTGAAATCGGGCGCATGCGACTACCAGCGCCTCCTCCGACTATGCTACTACGCGCCCAACCAAGACGATATAGACCTTCATGAAGCTTCCACTTTTCAAACGTTTTTTCATAACGAAAAGCTTCAAAAACGAGAGAATTACCGACGTGAACCATGACCGCTAGTGTTAATAGTAACCCACTATTGGGCGCTTCGGTGACGTAGGCCATCCGAGGAGAGACGAGTAGAGATCGAACCGGTCAGCGATCAGTGGTCAGTGGCAATGAGTCAGACTAGCACACTGTTGATGGGAGTAAACAACCCTTTTCGCGGTGTTGTGAAGGAGAGGTCGAGGAGGCCTCAGTGAAATCAGCGCCACAGAATGTCAAGGAGAAGCCACAGATTCCATTTTCTGACATTCGTCGAAGTAGTTGGAAGGGTAGCCAGCGCATACATGTATGTTTCAACGGTAGATGCGGAAAGATTCTCTTTTTTTTTTGCTAAAAAGTAAGGTCCATGTCGCGAATGTGAGCAGCATTGGGAGGTGAGAGGGAGCGCCGCTAGCCAGTCATAGCCAATCAGGGCGCCGACCGAACTCGAGTCAGCCAATGAGGATACAGCATCCTCTCTTCTGACTGGTACGACCACTAGGTGTGGTCTGACAAGCTGGCACGTTTCCATTTCCCAATGCTGTCCACATTCGCGACATGTACCAAGAATTTGATCCCTATTAACTAATACTGAACGTTTCGTATATAAAACGTTGCAAAAAGGTTTTGTTGCGAGTAAAACTCTTGCGTCAGGTGGGATTCTAATCAGAACCTTCTATTATACATTCCTAATAGGATGCCTAAGCCTTTGCGCTCTAGACGTGAATAAAATTGGAAAATTGCTTTGAATATCTTTATTTCATGCAACAAAATAAGGGTATGTGGTTAGGGTTAGGGCTTAAATAAGGGTATTTCACTGTTTTAAGTAAGTGACTCTACAAACCACTTTATTTATAGTTACAAAAACAAGTGAAAATCAAGAGCAATACACATATATTCGAAACGGGAAGTAAAACAAAAAATTCCAGTTTCAAATTAGAACACAAAGAATTTTAGAAATTACAACTTTTCCAATTTTTGATGATTTAGAGTAAAATAGAGATAATAGATATTTAATTTTACATAAAGGAGAAATAAAGGATAAACGACGGCGTTACTTAGTCCTTTTTGGAATACGCCACGCATTCCACTTCTACGGGATGTCGTGGAAGTCACTTGAATACGTACTTGGCCACACGATGACTTGCGGTGGCCAGCCAATGAACAAGTCAGCGCTTTATCCTTCCCGGACAAGTGTGGTACCAATTCACCGACCCCGGAGGGATGGAAGGCTTGATTGGCCTGGGCGGGAAATCCGAACCAGGAACCTGGTATCGGGTGCACGCGACAGTCAGCGTCTCCTCCGACTGCGCTACACGCGCCCAATCCTCAAATCGCCTCCAAATCTATGATTAGCGACACATAAATCCTTTGATCATCCGTGCCCAAAATACGTAAAGGATCCACATGAAGAGAAAGAATGACCGCTTTGTGCGCATATAAACTGGGATATTGGTACAAGTCGTTAATGTGGTCTACATGTGGGAAGCAGCAACGCGCCAACCAATCACATTAAATTAAAATTGAATAAAATATAAATTACGTAAAAGCTATAATAAAATGAAATTTTCACTTCCGCTGAATATGAATCGAAATTCTGTTTTTATTGCCAGCTCTACCGTTATAGTTGAAATAGAAGCTCGTTTTGAAGAAGGAAAATTGAAGAACCACTGTGACTTCAGAAGAAAACCATCTGCTGATACGATCACGTGGCGCTTATCTCCAGACCGCAAGTAGGCAAAAACGTGTCCTAAATGCCCGTTAAGTGCCGAATTTGACAGCTTTACTCGACGTATTTTTCAGAAAGGGCAAAATGCTCAGCAGCAAAGCTCTCGAGGGTCCTAGGCACTCTGACGAACCCCATGGTTCAAGTGATGAGCAGCTTTTGGCGGAAGAAACACTTTTACATGAGCTTCTATACCAATACTTTAGCCTTTGATATCCAGTGGTCAGATTCAGCAACCGCATACCGCCCTCTAACGCTGAAAATACCGCCAAAACCCGATGCTGATGAATGTCATATCAGGGGGCTTGGCGGTATTTTCATCGTTAGAGGGCGGCAAGCGGTTGGTGAATCTGACCCTAAGTAGGCCAGGTCTCCAAAGGTCAAAGAAGTTATAGTGGGAAGGTTAACCCTGTGGGACTTGTAGGATTCGAACCAGTGTTATAGGTTTCTGTACCAAGTGGTATCCCTTGCAGCAGCTAAGAATGTTTACTCAGATTCACTAGTTGTTTTCCTGTTACTAACCGGTAAACGAGGGCGCGTGTAGCGCAGTCGGAGGAGGCGCGACTGTCGCGTGCACCCGATACCAGGTTCCTGGATCGGATTTCCCGCCCAGGCCGACCTAGCCTTCCACCCCTTGGGGTCGGTGAATTGGTACCAGACTTGTCCGGGAAGGATAAAGCACTGACTTGTTCATCGGCTGGCCACCGCAGGTCATTACGGCCAAATACGCATTCAAAATCGCCTCAGGACATCCCGTAGGAGTAGAATGCGTGGCGCATCCCAAAAAGGATTGAGTAACGCCGTCCTTTATCCTTTATTAAACAGATTAGATGGGGCCATCACTTGTCGTCCCCCTTCATCGACTGTCATCGATTTGTTCAAGTGGCGCGCGAAAGTTTCTATCCGTCTGTGTCCTGTGCCGAAGTGATCCAGTGAGTTCTCATCGCTCCAGAGGCACAAGGAGCGTCATATCTCTTGCCCAATGACCTACGGAAAGGTCTGACAAATAGGCTGGTAGGAGTACTAGCTTCCTCTGGAATCTGGAATCCTGTAGACTTCCAAGCGTTCGAGCGCTGCTGTTTTTTCTTCGAACTCTGCACCTAGGCCTTGGCCCCTCCTCGCCTCTCAACTGTACGAAGACAGATCACACTAGGCTAAATTAACCTCTTACATTCCCCTAACGTTTAGATCTAAACGCTAGGAGATTCTTGAGTCCAGCTGTCTTTTTTTTTCAGCCGAAAAGCGAGGATACCTCCAAGTGTTCTTTGCTAGCACTTGGAGAGCAATCCGGTTCCCGGACGACACATTGACGAACTTCCTAAGATCTTTACACTCAACTCAAGAGGGCACAATCGAAGGTTTAGCGGCCGCACCTGAAGTGGTCCTGTTCGCGATTGTTGCCCTTCAACGGGTAACCGAATCATAGGTGAACTTTTCCGTGCGGTTGGGCAGGTGATGCTGCTCGTCCAGAGAATCCCATCCTACTCCAGACGATTTCAGAGCTATGTACGACCAAGACGATGGGGGTATGGTGGGGAGGTGTAGCCAACATAAGCGTTTTGTTGATTTGCAGCAAAAAAACCTGACACAGTTCGTTAATATGGCCTACAGCGCATACTCAGCCAATCAGAGCACAATTCCGGATTCCCTCTGAGTGAATCGCCTTTTCGATGCGGCCTGATTGCTCTGATACGTTCGCGCCTCCGCATGTAGGCCACATTCACGACTTGTACCGAAACGATTTTTGAGTGAAGAATCCTGAGTAAGAACCCTGCTTTTTAGACAATACAAAGCATAAGAAAGCATAAATGTTCAAAGAAGTACGGAAACATCAAAAAGTATATTTATAACATTTTTACTTAATAAGCAAAACAAAGTTACATAACAAAGATATAAAATATAATCGGCTAATGTCACGTGTCCGTCACGGGGAGGGAGACTGGAGCCAAGAGATGCCTACGATAGCGCGGCGTATGCCAGCCAGGCTTTCTTTGAGCTTAATCGATTGCTGGCGAACTATATCTTGGCGGCTGATCGTCCAAGTTTACGAGATATTCAAGGGGCAGCGCATCAGGGTATGAATGGGGATCGAGTGCAGAGCGTAGGGATTCAGGAGGCGTGCCCTAGACGTCGTTCAGCGTGCGTAGGGATTCAGAAGACGTGCTGAAGACGTCCAACTTGCGTAAGGATTCAAAAGACGTGCTGAAGACGTCGTCTAACGTGCGCAGGTATTTAGAAGACCTTCGCTGGACGTCGTGAGTTAAGATTCAGAAGACCTGCGCTAGACGTCGTCCAACGTGCGTAGGGATTCAGAAGACGTGCTGAAGACGTCGGTCAACCTCGTCCAACTTGCGTAGGGATTCAAAACACGTGCTGAAGATGTCGTCTAACGTGCGTAGGTATTCAGAAGACCTTTGCTGAACGTCACGAGGCAAGATTGAGAAGACCTTCGCAGACGTCGTCCAACGTGCGTAGGGATTCGGAGGACGTGCTGAAGACGTCGTCTAACGTGCGTAGGAATTCAGAAGACGTGCTGAAGACGTCGTTCAACGTCGTCCAACGTGCGCAGGGATTAGAAGACGGCTGAAGACGTCATCCAAATTGCGTGGGGATTCCGAGTAAGGGCGACCAATAGGAAAGGACCAACAAAGGTTGGACCTTTAGAGGGGAGAGCGTGAATAAGGGTGGGGGGACCAGCATTTTCACTCAACATCGTTCAGTGTGTGTCGGATTTCTGAAGACGGCTTACAGAAGTCGTGGCACGTGTGTCGTGCAGAGGGATTGTCATAGACGCCGTGGCAACGTAGTGACACGTGAATCGGTACTCAGTGTCACATCTGCGTGCTTGACTCTCACTCCGTTTCTTTGCCAGCACATGGAAAAGGAAGTATTTCGGGAGGGGGGAGGGATAGAGAGAGTGACCATGGGATTCGGAGTATTATTGCCGTCGGACAGTAAGCGGTGTCGACCAATCCCGATTAAGTCTAATTATGTTTCTGCAGATTAAGCACTTCGGAATGGGCTCTCTGATCTGTTTCTCGCCACGTAGAGAACAGGTATTTCCGAGAATAAATCGCGTGCATGTGATGGAGGGTGGATGGGCTTCATATGCGCAGTGAAAAGTCTGCCCTACCATATCCCACTGCACTAATCTATTTAGTAACGCCAGTTTTTTTTTGCTGTAAGAAAGTCTAAAGAAGAAAGAAGGAAGACTGGGGTTGTTCTATTCTCGGGGTTTGGGGGCGAAGCCCCCAAGCAGACCTTTGGCGGCCGCTGAAGGTCTGGTAAAGATATATAAGTCAAAGCCCATAAATAAGAGCAAAACTACAAGAACGTCATCATGAAGTATAAAATTAGGAAACAAACCAAGATAAAACCTGCACAAGTTAACGGTAAAAGTGTTGAAAAGGAATTGAAAAGGAGTCGAAGCATAGAGCCTACCTCCCGATGACATGTAGAGTTCGCGTAGCTTCGGCCTCAAGATTTTCTTCCTACCGATCATATCGGGTCGCAATCGAGACCACGCTCTCATGCCGTGCCTACAACACAGATACAGCAGGATTTATTAACAGAATTGGAAAGCAATTTAAAAGAGAACGATGTGGAGGTAATGAAGAATGACGACGAGGACTTGACGATCTTGAAATTTTCGGCATTTTTTTGTGGTAAAAAATGCTGCAGCGTAAAGCCAAACACAGCACCACGCAAAAGTACTAGCACAGCTACAAAGTAAACTGCGGAAAATCTCTATTAATCGGTCCCTTTGTTGGATGCGGCACGGATTCTGATTCCAAGGGACATCGAGGAGGCGATTCGACCGCATATTTGGCCTATACAATGAGTTGCGACGGCCAGCTGATAGAAAAATCAGTGTTTTATCCTTCCCAGACAGATAAAGGATAAAGGACGGCGTTGCTCAATCGCTTTTGGGATGCGCCACGCATTCTACTTCTACGGGATGTCGTGGAGGCGATTTGAATGCGTATTTGTCCATACAATGACTTGCGGTGGCCAGCCGATGAACAAGTTAGCACTTTATCCTTCCCAGACAAGTCTGGTACCAATTCACCGACTCCGGAGGGATGGAAGGCTTGGTTGGCCTGGGCGGGAAATCCGAACCAGGAACCTGGTATCGGACGCAGGCGACAGTCAGCGCCTCCTCCGACTGCGCTACACGCGCCCCTGACAGATACAGCACCAATCAATAGACCCCGGAGGGATAGAAAGGTCCGCTGGCATAGGCGAGACCCGAACCAAGAACATCGATTCGAGGTATACATGAGAGTTGGCGCCTACTTCGAGTGCATCGCCTGCTTGGGCGAAGCCTTAGCCAGTGCTGGTTACAGGCCAAGTTCTATAAGAACAGGACATAGATCTCGTGCCTCCAGATAAGCACGAGAGTAGATCCTAGTCACTTCCTCGACTGAGCGACTACGCTCTGCCGTTGAGTGTCACAGGGAAGTCAGCTGGCTGCCGCTTTTTTTCGTGAACAACAGCTGCTATCAATCGTTAGCTGGCGATTTTGAGCATGAAGAAGCTCGAGATGAAGGGAAGGGGAAGACATCAATCGCTACTACAACCTACTACTACAACCTCACCCGCCTAGTTTCTATGTACGTCCACTAGGATATCCTTTATCATTCGAAAAAACAAAAAAGAGTGCTAAAACATGCTTGAAAAAAGAAACTTCCGACAGCTAATCCAGAAATTGAACGCGTAGAAACAACACTATAGATTAGGCAAAAAAGACAACCAACATCTGACTGCTAAAGATTGATCACACAAGCAGGGCAAAGAAAAACTGAAGAAAAATCGGCCACCAATTCAAATCTGAATTATTAGGTTGTAACGAATTAAATGGCACTGGCTGGCGCCATTTTTTAGCGCGTCTTTACGCGTTTGATCAAGAACAAACCGTAACATGGGGCATATCATTTAGAAGCGCAAACTTTGCTCTACCGGTGAGTACCAAATTTTCTATGTAAAAGTGGGAAAACTTTAGAGTTTTATTGACTTTTTGCAGATGGACAAAAGGGTAATCCGAGGCATTTACTTGTATGAATTCAAGCTGGGCACTACAGCTAAGGAGAAGATCAACGCCGCATTCGGTCAAGGATGTTCCACAATTCGGACGGCGTATCATTGGTATCAGAAGTTCCGGAATGGAGATGAGAGCTTGGAAGAACATGAAGGTCGTGGTAGGCATAGTGATGTTGATGAGGACAAGCTGAGAGATGTGGTAGAGGAGGATCCACACAAAGGTACCAGGGAGATAGCGAAGGTTCTTGGCGTCAGTCACAACACAGCTGCCCGGCATCTGAAGGGAATTGGAAAGACCAAAAAGCTGGAAAGATGGGTGCCTCACGAGCTGTCTGAGGAGCAAAGAAACCGACGGTATGAGATCTCGTCCGCACTGCTTCTACGCAACGAAACGGACCCATTCCTTGATCGCATCGTAACCTGTGACGAGAAATGGATAGTGTACGACAACAGGCGACGATCGGCACAGTGGGTGGACAGCGATGAGAGCCCCAAGGTTTTTGCGAAGCCGGAATGGCACCAAAGAAAGTAGTGGTGACAGTATGGTGGTGTTCGCTGGGAATTATTCACCACAGCTTCCTCCCTCCCGGTGAACCATCACGGCAGAGAAGTACTGCATTGAAATTGAAGAAATGATGAAAAAGTTGAAGGATATCCGGCCGGCCTTGGTAAACCGAAGGCGAGTTCTCCTTCTGCACGACGATGCTCGCCCCCATGTAGCGCGAATGACGTTGCAGAAATTGAATGAGCTGAGCATTGAAACTCTACCACATCCTCCGTTTTCTCCCGACCTCTCCCCAACAGACTACCATTTCTTCAAGCATCTTGGCGACTTCTTGGTAGGGAAAATATTCAAATACCAACAGGATGCCGAAAGTGCCTTCGAAGATTTCGTCAATTCCAGAACTTCTGATTTTTCTGCTACTGGGACAAAAAAAGCTTGTGTCACGTTGGCAAAGATGTGTAGAATCAGAAGGTTTTTATTTCGATTAATAAACTTGCCTACAAGCCGAGATATTAACTGTTTAAATTTACAGTGGTTCAGTGCCAATTATTTCGTTACAACCTAATAGATGCGAAAGAAAACCCTGTAATAAGCAATGCATAGTTTTTCGAAATACTCGAAGAAACCAGCCTAAGACATAAAGGCGATTGGACTCTGATATTACTGAGAAAAGGTCCCAAGTCCAGACTAAATTCAACTGACAACTTAAGGAACTGATAAGGGATAGTGTGACGCGACGTACACACATACAGATAAGACTCTATACCAAGCGCTCAGTAATCACTGCTTGAACTACACTGGCAATAACAGGCGTAACTCTGGTTCTTGGTGTACAGTATACCTACCATTCACTGGTTCTCAAAGTCAAGTCTAGAATAAAGGATAAAAGGATAAAGAACGACGTTATTCAATCCCTTTTGGGATGCTCCACGCATTCTGCTTCTACAGGATGTCGTGGAGGCGATTTGAATGCGTATTTGGCCATACAATGACTTGCGGTGGCCAGCCGATGAACGAGTCAGCGCTTTATCCTTCCCAGACAAGTCTGGTACCAATTCACCAACCCCGAAGGGATGGAAGGCTTGGTTGGCCTGGGTGGAAAATCCGAACCAGGAACCTGGTATCGGGTGCACGCGACAGCCGGCGCACCTCCGACTGCGCTCCACACGCCCTAACGCCACGTCTATTCTAGTTTTATCGATAAAGGAAGTCCAAAGAGTTGGTCCAAGTACTGACGATGAGGCCGACCTTATAATCCGTTGCCAACTCTGATGCCAATTCAGAGACCCAGAAGAGATGGACGCGCTAGCTAGCCGAGGCGTGGAATCATAATCGAAGTCTTCCTATCCTATTATAATATATATTCCGTCCGTTCACTGAAGCTTACAAATAGCCGCTGAGCAAGCTTCAGGTGCCGATTTCTTAACCGTTTGGGTTGGAATCACGTGAAAATAGAACAGAAATTGAACAATATCGATCAGCCGTCCATTATTGAAAGTATCGACTTTGGAATGCGGAAATCACGTGTATTGCTTATTATTTGTTGACGTGCAACACAGGCACACGAGAACGTGAGACAAACGATAAGGATAAGGGACAAAGGACGGCGTTATTCAATCGCCTTTGGGATGCGCCACACATTCTACTTCTACGGGATGTCGTGGATGCGAGTTGAGTGCGTATTTGGCCATACAATGAGTGGCCAGCCAATGAAGAAGTCAGCACTTTATCCTTCCCAGACAAGTCTGGTACCAATTCACCGATCCCGGTGGAAGGCTTGGTTGGCCTGGGCGGGAAATCCGAACCAGGAACCTGGTATCGGGTGCAAGCGAGAGCCGGCGCCTCCTCCGACTGCGCTCCACGCGCCCGAGACAAACGATAACACTCACAAAGACAAGATAAGCCACAGGTCACTTTCTCGATTTCGATCGATAAAGGCCAATTGATCAATATTTTCAAATGTTTTCGAAAGTTCAACGACCAATCTATTCACGTGATCCCAACCTCAAGTGGTTATCTATGAGCAGAAATCGCTAGACAGTAATGATAGAATGTTGGTCCTCCCAATAACTGATCCATATCCATTGAGCAATCAATATCAGTTGATAACCACTGATTTTTGGGGCGAAGCCCCAACCAGCTGACCGCTGGGGCCAGATTCTTCAACAGCTTACTGCCCTCAAGCGGGGAAAATACTGCCAAAGCTGATGCTAATCAGTGTCATGTCAGGGGATTTGGCGGCATTTTCACCGTTAGAGGGCGGTAAGCGGTTGATGAATCTGGCCTCTGGTCAATTCGGAAACTTCACTGTCCAAGTTAAATAAGCATTCAGCCTGCTTCCAAGACCCACCATGGAAGTAGAATGCATGGCGCAGACCAAGGAATTGAATGACTAACGTAGTATCTTTTACAAGTTTTTGAAGGACAAAGTAAAAACAATTTCTGGGTCTATCCTAGTCGGGAGCGGCAGCGATAGGATAGCAACGACACGGCATCACATTTTCAGAATTTGCATGAGTCTCTTCGTATCGTTTGGCAGTAGCTGAGTCTGTGGAACCAATTCAAGAGAGGGGACGAAGAGGCGCAACAGCACATGCTTCTCTCTGACTAGGACAGATCCGACTTTACCCACGAGGATTTTTCCGCTGAATAAGGAGAAAATTGGGGAAAACAATAGCTCGTCTCACTAAGTATCTGACAAGGTCAAAAAGAGTTCCGCATAGTCAAAAAGAGCAAGCGAACTGCGAAATCCATTCTAACAGAACAGAAATATTCGACAAAATCTGGACATAAAAAGCCCAAAAATCGTTTTGAACAAAATGCCTTTATAAAGCGTGGATGGGCAACAGAGACGGAAAAACCGCCTCTAATTTCGCAACTAGACAAAAACAACCGCCATCTCGAGGTTAAGGTATAATGTAACACCGAAGGAAACAGTAAATGGTAAACAAAGTCAGGCGGTTGCAGCCAGAATAGACGTACGATAACCTTGAAGGAGCAGAACAACACCCCCTAGACGGATTCTGCCTACTCCTCTTCGGCGAAGGTCGATAGACAGAAATCGACGTCATTACGCATCAGAAATCGTCCAAAACAACCACACAATCGCGTGGCCGACGCACGAAATGTGCGAGAGGTGGACGAAAACCTGTTGGACACACGCTCCCCTACTTGGTCGAAGGCAAGGAAACCGCTGCTGAAGACACCAATGTCCACTGTTGCCATGTGAAACCGGTATAAAAACCCGCTGTAACTTACACAGCGCTGGACTCCTCGAGCTGGGTCCCCCGGAACCATTTCGTCAGCCAGCCAGCCAGCCAGCTGACTGATGAGGCGCCGCCCATCGAAATATCGAGTTCCCAAAAACACAAAGGAGCGAGCCGAAGTGGAAGCCTTCCGGTGGAGCTTTCAACTACAACGAGCCCCATCACACGGCCGGCGATCAATAGTAGGCCCTTGCAGTCTGGGGCAGACGAACACAATCGATACTGACGTCCGGCCGGGGAAGAAGCCGGTTTACGTCGTGCTCAGCGAGCGGACGGCACTAACAATGAGAGGAGTTTCAGCTGTTGGAACAGCGGAACTCACTTCTTAAGGGAAGGAGGTAGCTGCCATGAGAGAGGTAATTAGGAAATCAAGAACCTCTCGCCATTCAAAAATCTTGTCAACCAGCGTTTGTTCAATGAAATAAACATTTTGAAGGAAGTCAGCACAACTTCTGTAACGAGCAGGTATTCATTCATATAGAATTCTCCACGGAATTACTTCTTTCAAAAGCAAACGAAATTTATACGATTAAGAGACGAAGGGCGTGTGTAGCGCAGTCGTAGGAGGCGCCGGCTGTCGTATGCATAACAGGTTCCTGGTTCGGTTTTTCCGCCCAGGCCAACCATGCCCTCCCTCCCTCTGAGGTCGGTTAATTGGTACCAGACTTGTCTGGGAAGGATAAAGCGCTGACTTGTTCATCGGCTGGCTACCGCAAGTCATTGTATGGCCAAATACGCATTCAAATTGCCTCCACAACATTCCGTGGAAGTAGAAGCGTGGCGCATCCCAAGAGGGATTGAGTAACGCGACCTTTATCCTTTTATCCTTTACGAGACGAAATTTAAAACTGAACACTTCAAGCCAACGAGGACGTTTCTGAAGTCTAAACCTACACGCTTTAATAAAATCAAACTAATTTTTGCTAATAGAAAATTAGCATTAAAAGCTCACCTACGCACGGTGTCCCATGAAAAAGTAAAAGCATTTTTTGTATGGGTATACAGTTCTGTGCGCGTGTAACGCAGTCGGAGGAGGTGCCGGCTGTCGCCTGCATTCGATACCAGGTTCCTGGTTCGGATTTCCTGCCCAGGCCAATCAAGCCTTCCCTCCCTGAGGTTGGTGAATCGGTACCAGACTTGTCTGGGAAGGATAAAGCGCTGACTTGTTCATCGGCTGGCCACCGCAAGCCATTGTATGACCAAATACGCATTCAACTCGCCTCCGCGACATCCCGTAGAAGTAGAATGTGCGGCGTAATCCCAAGAGGGATAGAGTAAATCCGTCCTTTATATGGTTCTCATCCTCTCATCTAAAACAAGATTTTTAGATTTATTATAAGGCGCTGCCAGTACAAGGAAATTTCTGTCATGCAAGATGGAGAGATTGCGCGCCGTGCATACGTCGAGTACGTCAAAACGCTGGTTTGATTGATAGTGTAAATGCTGTTTACATGCGTCAAAATCAGTGACGATGAGAAAATGCGCCACATCGTTTATTCACTGCGCTACTCAAGGTAAACATCATTTACACTAGCAATCAAACAAACGTCGTGACATACTGGGTCGGATTTATCAACGACTTACAGCAATTTAACAGAGAAAGTTACAGCCGAAATCTCTGATAGCGCGGTTTATCAAGCAGTAAGATGAGCGATAAGCCGCGTTATCTGAGTTTTCCGCTGTGAGTTCTCTGTTAAAGTTGTGTAAGTCGTTGATGAATCCGACCCATGGACGAGTGTACAGCGAGCCTATTCTCTCCATCTAACATAACGAAACTTTAAAATAAATCGAAAAATATCGTTTTAGCTGAGACGATACAAATTTTAAGCACGCTTTAAAGTGTAGACACTTTTCTCGAGACAGACTGCAAAGGCGAATTTTTATTAAACATCTTCTTACACCAAAGATTACTTTGAATTTCTTAAAACATGACAGTTTGAACTTTGTACACGCCCAAATTGGTTTGAAGATTTTCCAGTTTAATTTGAAAAGAAAATGGTAAACACAACTGCACATAAAAGAAAATTGCAATAAATTGCTTAGAAATATGCATAGAATGAAACGATAAGGGACGGCGTTGATCAATCCCTTTTGGGATGCACCAACGTATTTTACTTCAACGGGATGTTTGAATGCAAATTCGAACTACTCAATGACTTCGGTGGCCAACCTGTGGACAAGTCAGTGTTTTAACCCTCCCAAACAAATCTGGTACCAATTCATCGATCCCGCAGGGATAGAAAGTTTTCTTGGCCTGGGAGGGATCCGAACCAAGCTTCTGCGTGCACACGACAGCCGGAGTCTGCTCTCACTGCGCTAACACGCGCCCAGGAATATCCATTAGCTCATCAAAAACACTAGGAAGCCTAGATAGAGAACAAAGCCTGCAAGTCAGCGTCAGTCAATCTTTTTGTGATGGAGTACTCCACATATTAGAATTCTACGGGATATCGAATACCCCAGGCCTCCCCCCACCGACTAGGATAAATCTGATGTTTTTCTTCTGTTTCATCAAAAATACGAAGAGACCTACCACCGCATCTCATCCCAGATTCCCGCATAAATGAGACCACTTAAGTGACCCATTAACAAAATCATATCTTGATAAGCCACCAAGGCACGTAGGTGATGTGAGGATTGCGCCACGCATTCAGCTGCCTGAATTTGCACAGCAGCCGATTTGGAAGATCACAACAGACAAGGCGGGGGTTCTTCTTTACCTCGGTCGAGATCCATAGCGATCCGACCAGTGCCAGAAAATAGCGAATAAATGACGAACGACGGCGTTAATCAGCCCTTTTTGGAATGTGCCATGTGCTCTATTTCTAAGGGATATCGCAGAGGCAATCTGGATGCGTATTTGAACTCATGGACACGTGGTAGAGCAGTTGGAAAGATGCCGGCTGTCGCGTGCACCCAATTCCAGCTTGCTGGTTCGGGTTTCGCACCCAGGACAACCAAGCCTTTCATCAGTTCTGCGTCAACGAATTAGTATCACGTCACTACAAGTCATCGTATATGCCAAACGCGCAGTCAAATTGGCTGCGCGACATCCCGTAGAAGGTGAATTCGTGGCGCATCCGAGATCAAAGGAACTGATTAACGCCGTACTTTGTCGGACGTGTACAATGACTTGCGGTGGCCAGCCAATGGACAAGTCAGCGTATTGTCCTTCCTAGACATATATGGTACCAATTCACCGACCCCGGAGGGATGGAAGGCTTGGTTGACCTGGGCGGGAAGTCCGAACCAGGAACCTGGTATCGGGTGCACACAATAGCCTGCACCTTCTCTGACTGCGCTACTAAGCGGCCCATGCCAGGCTACTCTACCGTTTACCCCAACCCTACCCTGCTATAACGCCGGCGAACCTGCACCTCAAAATCTGTATGAAAAGGAAAGAACACTAATACTCCTGGCCGTTGGTTTTGCGCCTCTGCAATATCATATGGAATCGAGATGCCTGCCACATCCCTGATGGGTACTGATTGACCTCCGCCCATCACCCTTATGCCTTGCTCTTATTTCTGTAGTGAAATCGATCCAGTCAAGGAAAACTACCTCTTATCGTACAGTTTCTCGACGATTCCTTGAAGACCTACAACAGAAGTCATTAGCTGTAAGGCTCTACCAAGTCACTAAGCGCTTCAACCAGTACAAATTTTCACCGAAAAACTCACAGGTCTCCACCCTATTCAGCGAACCAAACTACTTCAGGCACATAAGCTTTTTATTCATCAATAAATATAATATATATGTATTACGCTCTTATTGCTATTATGACAATCAATAGGCGAATTTTTCTCTAGATGTTAAAGCTGTTGAGGAGAGGCGACGTATCTGACGAGATCCCTCAATCGAGTACAGTCACGTCCTTTTATGACAATATCGAACGAACGCAGCATCGGCCTCTGAAAGAGGCCACCATTAGTATTGCGGTTGTGATAGAACATGATGACCGAGCAGTTGGATTGGGCCATGTGTTTAACTTCACTTCAGATTATAGGTCTGAGGCCACAAAGGTCATTGCAGTGACCTTCATAAAGACCCGATTTTTCATTTTAGAACCACACTTGGTTAAAATAAGTTCTCATCGGCGTAAATCAATCTCTTTGGGATGCGCCATGGACTCTACTTCCAGCTGTGCGCGACGAATTAAAGGTGCAGTGGATGGGCGAGCCGCTACTTCATCTTCTAGCTGCCACCATAGGTGACAATTTTGGGCCCTAAACTTTGCACCGTGGTGTCCCTTACATTGTAGTGTCATAGTATCTCTGCGGTCTAAATTGCCTTATCCATCGAACCGGACAATCTAGTCCAGTAAGAAGATCATGGCTCAATCTATGCTCTAAGCTAGGGCTAGCTGAGACCGTGAGGAATGTGACCTACTGCAACAGATTTCTTCTGAAGTAAAACTGGAAGGTACTATCAGTTGTTGTACAACTACACCACATCGGCCTAAGTTCAGAGGTCGCGAACTGTCGCAGATCAAGACAGTGCTGGCGGCGCAATGGGCTGTCATCCTGCCCGGAAAGCGAACGGTACTGGTTCTAGTCCCACCTAGCGGAATGGTTTCGATCGGAGTCAAGCATCCAATTAAAATACTGTAATCATTTTATTAGGATATCGATAGTATAGTATAGTTTTGCGATAATTTTTTTGGATGTCTCACTTTAAAAGCCAGCTTTGGCATCTAGCTCCTAGAAGCCGTCTACCTTATTCTTTGTGCCTGTCATCGAATGGTGCTTTATCAGCTGTTTCTTCCTTTATGATTCTTGAGGGTCCTTTTGTGAGTGCATGAAATAAATAAATATCCTCGACAGGCAAATTTCTAGGAATGATTCTAATGTAAGATTTCTATAAAACTAGAACGACAAGAAAGCAGGCCTTATTGTTTTAGAGGCGAGCAATAATTTTGGAGGGTTCCGATGTTTTCGCCAGGACATAGGTTTTGATTCTTCAATTCAGTCCGAATTCGTCATTGTTTTTTTCTACAGTGCGTTTCAAAAGTATGTATCCACTCCAAAACTTGCCCATATCTCGTTTCGCGCTTATTTCTGCAGGCCCGCACTAGCTCCACTAGATTCCTCGTAGTCGAAAATAGGCAACCACTCACTTTCAGAGATTTTGTTAGTCTGACTCGAGAATCAGACTTTTTTGAAGAAAATTGGTTGAAAATTGGCGTTTCAAAAGTATGTATCCACTTGTGAAAAACAAACATTTTCTAAATTCAAAAGTCGGTCGGACCACCATTATTTCTTATAACATCATGCATCGTATTATTCATGCAAAGTAAGGCAAGGTTCTGGATGGTTCTGTCTTCGCTGGTGTCCCATGTAATCAAAATTACCACCACGTCATTGAACTGTCGGTTATTCGCGTAGACTCGTCGAACCACGATCCCCTACATGTTCTCCATTCCGTTGCTGTAAGGAGAACAGGCCGGCCAGTCCATTACTTGAAGTTGTGACGGTGCTTTGATCTTTCGTAAACCTGGACACATGGACTGCGGCGCTGCCCTGCTGCAGAACATGTGTCCAGGTTGACCAAAGATTGGCTCCACCGTCACATCATTCAGGTAACGGGCTGGCCGGCCTGTTCTCCTGACAGCAACGGAATGGAGAACATATGGGGGATCGTGGTTCGACGAGTCTACGCGAATAACCGACAGTTCAATGACGTGGTTGTAATTTTGATTACATGGGACACCAGCGATGACAGAACCATCCAGAACCTTGTCAATAGCATGAATAATACGATGCGTGATGTTATAAGAAATAATGGTGGTCCGCCCGACTTTTGAATTTAGAAGAAGTTTGTTTTTCACAAGTGGATACATACTTTTGAAACGCCAATTTTCAACCAATCTTCTTCTAAAAAGTCTGATTCTCGAGTCAGACTAACAAAATCTCTGAAAGTGAGTGGTTGCCTATTTTCGACTACGAGGAATCTAGTGGAGCTAGTGCGGGCCTGCAGAAATAAACGCGAAACGCGATATGGGCAAGTTTTGGAGTGGATACATACTTTTGAAACGCACTGTATTACTACTAGATCTTTCTTGTGTGTTTCTGACTATTACTACTAGATCTTTCTTGTGTTTTTCTGACTTTTGGTGCACTCTTGGAAGTGTATTAGTAATAAATAAATAAACTTAAGACAGCTGTTTCCCTGAGCTTCATGTTTATACCTTCGTTCTCATAGTAGTGAAGCTCGATGCAGTCGAATATTTATTGACGTTTCGGGCCTTAAGCCGCCCTTAATAAATAAACAGTTAATGAGACCATCTTAAACACTTTTTATTTCCTTCTGACTGACAGGGTTAGTAGAGTTTCAAATGAAAAAAGTGAGCAGTTCGGTTTGTAATATAGGTGCGAGTCTCGAGAAGGGGTCCACTCCCGCATTATATCTGGCAGTTTTGTTTAAATACATTTAAAATCAGAATACTGAGCATTACAGTATACCTGTGCAAGGATATCTAAGCTTGCTTCGGCTACAGTAAAGCTGCCGAATATGGAGGCGAAGCCGGGTGGACCCCCCCCCCCCCCCCCTCCGCCCCTCTCTAGACCTACACCGAAAGGTGTTGAAAGAAAAAAGCCTAGAACATACCTCCTCCTCTAATACGCCTATCTTCAGTATCCTCTTCTCTTGCCATCCATCCACCATTGAGGAATCCTTCTCATTGTCTCCTACCACTATCACATTCGTTCTCCTTGAGAACGTCCTATCGACACCATGGATCAGATCCCGTAGATGAGCCATCGTCTTATTGCGTGAATGCACGGGAGGGCAAGTGAATGCGCACACGTAGCCACCCTGAAGGAGACTTTCCGTTTAGAAACGAATTGTGAAAACAGCCACATAGAATGCTTGAGCTTCTCCAATAGAAGGCAGAATTTATATTTATTTATTCATTGCACTCATAGGTCCACCCTAATCGAAATAAACAAAACTTATAACAGTAAGAGAAATACAATATTATGCTTCTTGATCCTATTCATAGAATTAGTGAAAAAATTATTTAATAGAGCGGAAAGAATTGTAGAGATATAGTTAAATCGCTTACGATTGTAGCGCGTCAGATACGAGAAATTCGCATGCGTAACTTTAAATGCTGTTTAGATGATGTAGCAACACACAAATTTAGATGCGACAACAAAGTAGGTTCGTATGAAGGAAGTGGCGAAACGGACCTTCTTAATTTTTTTTAGATAATCTACCCTTGAAAAACTTAGTTTACGTAGGCTATTTATTGTTCCACCTTGTTTCACTTTGTTCTATCTCATTTAGAGCCAAAAACTAGACATTTTGAAATCAAACTGGACAGAGTTTAAACACGTTTGCTTAAGCCTGGATCGACTGATACAGAGGCTATGTGTTGCTGGATGTTTTATGGTGACCAAAACTTTTGCGCCAGTGGAACTCGAACCCGCAAAACCTTCTTCTTTCCGGATAGCGATGCTATCTTACACCTTATACCACCAGAGTCATTTGACCGCACGCTACACCAGTAAGGAGTAGCAGCGCTGCTCACAGAACAGACGGTGCGGGTTCAAGTCCCGCCTGATGCAAGAGTTTTCATCGCAACAAAACATCCTGTAACAACAAATTGAACAGTCTTCTGACCAAGCTCGACGTTTTTGAAATCCAAATGGACATCTTCCAGAATCAAGCGAGCGCTCAGGTAGATAAAACTCAGGTACTATGAAGGACAAAATAATTTTCCGCCCAAGGAAAATTTAGTACAACTTTCCTTGAACAGTCTAATTCGTATTCCTTTAAGGGGAACACATCCTTCGAAAATTCCGTTTCAATTTCAATTAAGATTCTTATTTTTCTATTAAAGTAATGGTTTAGATTTTAATTTTAATTTTATTTGTGTGTGGCTGCTATCGAAGATATAGGCCTCTGCAAGAATATTTGCTTGCGATCAAAACGTTTGCGTCATAAGGGAATTGAACCAGCATTCTCTGCTTATCAGAAGGATGAAACGTCAGGGTTTAGTTTTTTTTTTTAAGCGGAGGACAGCAGCAACATTTTTATCGCAATAAAAGAAGACCTTGACAATTCCCTCACCAAGATCTACGCGATTTTGAAATTAATGATTTGAATTTCTTCATTGATTTTAATTTTGAATTTATTGAAATATTAATTTTATTGGTGTAAATTCCGCTTACTTGAAGGTGCAAAGGGAACATAGATGTGTTTTCTACTTTTCTACAACTGCTTTCGTTGTGGCGCCAACAAATGTGCAATTCCATGCAAACAGAATTTTTGAAATTAAACAAATAAAATCTGAGACGTACTGGACGCATGCGTAATCTGATCTCCTATTTGACACTAAGCAATTTCTACCTTCTTGCTCTTTAAAATAATATACTGTTCCAAGTCCTTTTCGGGCGCGTGTGGCGCAGTCGGAGGAGGCGCGACTGCCGCGTGCACCCGATACCAGGTTCCTGGTTCGGATTTCCCGCCTAGGCCAACCAAGCCTTCCATCTCTCCGTGGTCGGTGAATTGGTACCAGACTTGTCTGGGAAGGATAAAGCGCTGACTTGTTCATCGGCTGGCCACCGCAAGTCATTGTATGGCCAAATACGCATTCGTGTCGCCTCCACGACATCCCGTAGAAGTAGAATGCGTGGCGCATCTCAAAAGGAATTGAGTAATGCCGTCCTTTATCCTTTATCCTTTAAGTCCTTTTCAGTTTTTGATAAGTTGTTGATATTATTACTTAGGCCCATTGTTTTTAAGATGTTTAAAACGTTGTGTTACTTCTTGAAGCAGGCGAACTAAAAAATAAAATAAAAGAAGGAAGAACTTCCTTGAAAAAATATTTTGATCTTTTTAGAAGGTGTTTGTCTGGCTTTATCCGTAGGATGCTCGTTTTGATTTGGAGAATGTTCAGTTTGATTTCAGAAATGTCCTGTAACAACAAATTGAACAGTCTTCTGACCAAGCTCGACGTTTTTGAAATCCAAATGGACATCTTCCAGAATCAAGCGAGCGCTCAGGTAGATAAAACTCAGGTACTATGAAGGACAAAATAATTTTCCGCCCAAGGAAAATTTAGTACAACTTTCCTTGAACAGTCTAATTCGTATTCCTTTAAGGGGAACACATCCGTCGAAAATTCCGTTTCAATTTCAATTAAGATTCTTATTTTTCTATTAAAGTAATGGTTTAGATTTTAATTTTAATTTTATTTGTGTGTGGCTGCTATCGAAGATATAGGCCTCTGCAAGAATATTTGCTTGCGATCAAAACGTTTGCGTCATAAGGGAATTGAACCAGCATTCTCTGCTTATCAGAAGGATGAAACGTCAGGGTTTAGTTTTTTTTTTTTTAAGCGGAGGACAGCAGCAACATTTTTATCGCAATAAAAGAAGACCTTGACAATTCCCTCACCAAGATCTACGCGATTTTGAAATTAATGATTTGAATTTCTTCATTGATTTTAATTTTGAATTTATTGAAATATTAATTTTATTGGTGTAAATTCCGCTTACTTGAAGGTGCAAAGGGAACATAGATGTGTTTTCTACTTTTCTACAACTGCTTTCGTTGTGGCGCCAACAAATGTGCAATTCCATGCAAACAGAATTTTTGAAATTAAACAAATAAAATCTGAGACGTACTGGACGCATGCGTAATCTGATCTCCTATTTGACACTAAGCAATTTCTACCTTCTTGCTCTTTAAAATAATATACTGTTCCAAGTCCTTTTCGGGCGCGTGTGGCGCAGTCGGAGGAGGCGCGACTGCCGCGTGCACCCGATACCAGGTTCCTGGTTCGGATTTCCCGCCTAGGCCAACCAAGCCTTCCATCTCTCCGTGGTCGGTGAATTGGTACCAGACTTGTCTGGGAAGGATAAAGCGCTGACTTGTTCATCGGCTGGCCACCGCAAGTCATTGTATGGCCAAATACGCATTCGTGTCGCCTCCACGACATCCCGTAGAAGTAGAATGCGTGGCGCATCTCAAAAGGAATTGAGTAATGCCGTCCTTTATCCTTTATCCTTTAAGTCCTTTTCAGTTTTTGATAAGTTGTTGATATTATTACTTAGGCCCATTGTTTTTAAGATGTTTAAAACGTTGTGTTACTTCTTGAAGCAGGCGAACTAAAAAATAAAATAAAAGAAGGAAGAACTTCCTTGAAAAAATATTTTGATCTTTTTAGAAGGTGTTTGTCTGGCTTTATCCGTAGGATGCTCGTTTTGATTTGGAGAATGTTCAGTTTGATTTCAGAAATGTCGAGCTTGCTTTGAAAAGTGTCAAATTTGGAAATGAAAATGGTATATTAAGTTTCTTCTTCAGAAGTAAACCTTTATTAAAGTAAAGACACCCACCTCATCGAAATACATTCTGTTCGCAGCTACTGTGATGTTCGTCGGGAAATGTCCTACTAATTGCCGTACAGCCTCCTCGATTATATCGGTTATACCAGCCGAGAATATCAACAACGGTATGGACAACTCCTCAAGTAGTTGCAGTAACTCCTTCATATTCTTCCTGAAAATCTCCGGACTTTCACCGCTGACTATAAACCCTCCCTGCCCCTTAACAGGCCAAAAGCTCACCTCCATAAAAGCCGCGAACACCGCACCAGACTTGGCAAATCGTCACGATGAACCATGGAGCGTATAATAATGTCGTGTGAAGCATTCCACCTGAACAACGGCGATGAATATTGTCTCTGACGAAGTCACTAGGAGGACACGGAAAAAGCGTGACAAGACTCAGCAGCTACAGGAAGTGAAGACGATTGCAGAAGGGGGACTACTTGAGAGGTGCTAGACAATCAGGGTGAGTGGATAGGCTAAGCGTGTTAGTAGAACGTATTCATCTCTCACCCTGGTATAGTGATGAAGAATCAGCTGCATTATGCTCTTAAAAGCGCTTCATTCTATATAAATATTGTGAGTCACAGTTTATACTGCATAAAAAGTTAGAAAAAACGCCTTGAATTTTGATTTTTCTCGTAGAAAAATAAATAAAAACTAACTCCAATCATGAATTTCCGAGAATTTTTCTTTTAAAATTTCCTCTTTAATAGCTATGGCCAAGTGTGGTCAGAAAGTGCATGTGCATTTTCACTGAAATGAAGTACAACTGCTGCTACTTTTCGAATAAAATGTCAATCTGTTTGTCATTCTGAAATACATTTTCGCGGTCTAATACAGATATGAAGCCCATAGTAATGAATTTACTCCACTTTCACCTAGAACTGCAGTATTTTGAAATCACTCTAAAAACACCTTCTAAATAAAAGTGGACATATTTTCAATCAAAGTGAGGATAAATTGTGCCGAGCTAAACGACGTAAATTTAAAAATTCACCTAAAAATTCTACGCCATTTTATTTAGAAAGTGTTTTTAGTTTGATTTTAAAATACTCCAGTTCTAGGTGGAAGTCCGCATCGAAATAAGCGACATGAATTTAAAAATTGTTTTGAATTGAAATTGTTTATTCAAAACACTGAGAAAGTTTACTCTCCACATATAATGTTGCTAGATGTTCAATAGATTCTAGCTGGACGATTTTGAAATCCAAATGAACATCTTCCAGATGTCAAACGAGTGTTTTTCAGATAAAGCGCAGGTACTCCCTATGAGATTGAAATTCTTTAGAATAAACACAGAGAATCGAATAAATCTAGGTGTGATAAACCAAGTCCGCCCTCTACAGTCATACAATGTTGCTAGATGTTCATTGGATTCTTTTGTTGAGGTTGATTTAGCCACACGATTGGTAAATCCTTCTATTGGTCGTCGTTTAGGCAAAATTGCCTTCTTCAATGGCTAAATGAGACAGAACATTCACAAAGTTGAACGATCAAATCACTCGACAAAGTCTTACAGGAAAGCCAGCGAGGTGCTACCCAGTAAGCATGAGAAATCAACTTCAAAAACCGACCTTAGGTGGATCGACGTTTTTCCTGTAAGACTTTATCGAGGGATTTGATCGTTCAACTTTGTATGTATGTATGTTTATTACATAAGGGGTACTTATGCACAAAAACAACACAAAAGTAGAGCCAACAATACAACGCATCATACAACATCGTAAGGTAGAGTAACAAAAGGCAAACTAGGGATAAGCTAAAACTGAAAGAGAGTAGGAAAGATGTACGACCTACGGAGTAAGCTCCTTATAGACCAGTTTGTTGAAGGTACTGTAGCGCAACCCATCCTGGCCCTTTTGAGCAGGGTCTCAAATGAGCCGATTGTTCTGTTAACGAAAAAGTACCGCCTACAGTGGAGCTTAGCCGTCTTAACCTGGAGCTTGATAGGCCCACGCCTGGTGACTGAAGTGGCCCTAACCGGTAGGAACTCCTCCGGCTGTATGCCACACTTACCAAACAGAATTTTGTGAAGAAGTAGCAAGTCATTAGCCTTCCTTCTAGAAGACAGCTTGTGAAGACCGAGATTCTGATTCCTTTCAGTACTAGATGAAATCCGGTCGTAAATAAAGCCAAGCATTCTAATCATCAACTTCCTAGTGAAACTGTTCTGCACCTTTTCCAATAGGTCAATGCTTCTCCGTTTAAAAGGAAAGAGCACTTGAGCGCCATATCCCAATATTGGTCTGACATAGGTCTTATAAGCGCAGAGCAAAACCTTAGGGTTACGCATAGAGAGTGCTCTGAACAGCTTAGAAACCAGTGCCATACCTTTGTTTGCAATCACCTCACAGTGTTTGTCAAAGCTGAGACTCTTGGAAATCACGAAACCTAAGCCAGTGATCTCATCCACGCTATCAATTGGAGATCCAGCAATACTATAGGAACGATTAGGATTCCCACTCCCTAGGTGAAGTATCTTCGTTTTCTCCTTGGAGAGAGGCAGTTGCCATTCAAGTGACTCATTTTTGTGAATGTTCTGTCTCATTTAGGCCCTTGAAGAAGGCGATTTTACAGAAACCTCGCCCAATAAAGTGATTTACCAATGTCGTGTGGCTAAATCAACCTCAACAAACAACAAACACCGATGCCGAGATTCAACGGTAGTCGTACAGGGAGTTCACTGTATTGACAGTGTAGACGATGCTTACTTGGGACGCGTATAAATCGTTGTTAAACGTCAACAAAAACAATTACGAAAGATATGAACTTCGTTCTTCAATGGACATCCCTATGCAGTCATGATTTGTATTATCAAACAAAGAAACACCATAAAGCAGTGGACGAATGCGTGGCGTGCGCAATCCTTTCGTTTGAAGCATCTAAACTGCTCGCTTTTCTGTACTTCATAAGCCTAAACCACTTTTTTAACAGAAGAAAGCCTATTATGACCTTATGACCGACTGTGTAGCCGTTCCCGTACAGTCGAGTTTTTAAGAGAATTTTGAGATGAATTTGAACTTCCTTAGAGCTTGTACAGCTTGATTTGAACCCCTTAAAAAGCTTGGATGCAGGAGCGACTGCCGGATAATACAGTGCAGCTTGAACTGTACACCTTAAAGCTTTAGATGTGCTAACTTTCGCCAAATAATATGCTTTGTTTAATGCAACTGACATAAATTTTTAATCAGATCTTTACAGAGATGAGTCTATAGTGCAAGGTGGTAATTAAATACGATAAAAATATATATGAAATCGTACACCTAAAGCAATGAACGTCTGCTACAGGAAACACTTATTCACGATTTCTTTAATGCTTTTCAGTTATGAAGAGCACTCCTGGATGATAAGTTGTGCTTGAAATTTCTGAAACTCTTGTAGAATACAATTACAATTCCAAAAGACAAAATAAAGAAAAGTCACTCACCACCCGTTCTGCACAAATGCTTTCTCGTCTTCCAAAGTACAGTTCGACAGGACCGTTTCGTAGTTGGCGTTCATTCTTCGCTGCTGAAACTCGTCAGACTTACACTACTTTTAAGCGGCTCGGTTCTAGTAGCCTTCTCCATAATGCTTTCAGAGAATATTATTATGGGCTCAGCGTTAATAACGTGTTTAGAAGTTATGGATCGGTCCTAATCGGAGAGGGGCTTTGCTAGAAAAGCGAAACAAACACGAAGAAGGTGCTCTGCTCTAGAAATTGCACACAAAGGTCCCATCATGGATTAATTCAACGCGTCGTCTTTGTAAAAAAAAAAAAACTTCACTTTCAATGTTTTAGCACAATTATTGAAGCCCGGAGCGGCTGGTATAGAGGCCACATGTTGTCACGGGATGTTTTGTTGCAATCAAAACTCTTGCGCCAGACGGGACTCGAACCCGCAGCTTCTGCTTGCCGAGCAGCGACGCTATGCCTTAGGCCTTGTTTAGTGTGCACGCGACGCGTGACGCGATGCATGCGTTGGCCAAATTGATCGAGCTGCGCGATTGATCAATTCGGCCATTACACGTGGCATCGCGTCGCGCGCACACTAAACAAGGCCTTACCCCACCAGCATGGCTGCCCGGAAAGTAGAAGGTGTGGGATCGAGTCCCGTCTGGCGCAAGAGTTTTGATCGCTACAAAACATCCTGTAACAGCAGCTCACTTATAATTTCACTGGCGTTGTCCAAAAGACAGTCACCCCCCCCCCCCTACTAGTATAGATACGATGTTATAAAGGTTACTAGCTGAAGAACAGGAAATGTAACTTTACCATCCACTTTACCATTTCTGCTTCTTTAAAAATTGCGATCTGATTTGTCTATGGTGTGCATAACTGTACAATTAGCAGTTCTCTCAATTAAAAGTGTAACGCCTGGCAGAAAAATGATGGGGAAACGACTTTTTTTAAAATCTGGAGCTAGGGCAGTTGATCAGGAAAACAACAACAAAAAAAAACTGCATATTTATTCGTACTCGTCATAGGTTCATGTAGGGTCAATGCTGCGATTTCCTCTTCCATTATTTTCGCCATCCCTCGTGATTCTTTTTTTCTTCGATTTCATTCTTCGAGCGCCAGCACCCCTAACAAGGAAAAGCCGTTTTCAAGTACATACAATGGGAACGAGAACTTTAATTTAGTAAGCATTGCGTTCTAATTAATCTTTATGTCTCATCTTAACCAGCCAAGGTTAATGAGCAAAATGTTAGCCTTAAACGGGACCTGCACCCACTACAGTTACTCTGTGGACTTTCAAACCTGTCAGCTTACGTTATTTCAGGCTAAACAATGTGGCCCAACATAAACTGTGTCAGTTTTTGTTCCCAACACCTTCTAATAATAGACTAAATACGACGACTACCCACCAGAACCTCCATCGTGCAATCGCTGCCCTTCACCATCTTATTGAGGTCGAACACTTCATGAGTCAAACAGCCTGTTTCACCGTTATCACCACGTCGAAGAGTTAGTGTGAAATCGAAATCTGCTACTATCTGAAAAATGGTTAAGCCTGGAAAATAAAGAAAAAAAAGAAAAAAAAGAAAAAAGGTCTGCTCAGTTACCTACCATTAAATGCTCTTTTCCGTCTAGTCGAAAGTCGTTCAGCATAGCTGCTGCCTGTCCGTCGTTGGCACAACACAACCCGTATAGAACTTGCACCATTTTATAGCTGGATTGCTCCAACTTTTAACACCGGAGCTGTTGGTCTGCTGAAATAATTATTGTGAGCTTTTTGCTTAGCTCGGAAACGACGAAGCATGCAAAGGAACCGCTGATTGTAGGAAAATGTTGCTATGGACTACATTTTGGACTTCTACATTGCGTTAAAACATAGAAAAGCCCATCAAGTACATGAGCCTGTATAAGGGCACTATACATACCCCTTCAGTGTCCCCAGGTTCGGCTCCAGGCCGCTGTTCTTGAAAGGAACTGGATGGATAGGATAAGGATAAAGGACGGCGTTATTCAATCCCCTTTGGGATGCGCCACGCATTCTACTTCTACGGGATGTCGTGGAGGCGAGTTGAATGCGTATTTGGCAACCAATGACTTGTGGTGGCCAGCCGATGAACAAGTCAGCGCTTTATCCTTCCCAGACAAGTCTGGTACCAATTCACCGACCCCGGAGGGATGGAAGGCTTGGTTGGCCTGGGCGGGAAATCCGAACCAGGAACCTGGTATCGGGTGCAGGCGGCAGCCGGCGCCTCCTCCGACTGCGCTCCACAGGCGAACTGGATGGAACAAAAAGTAAATAGTTTGTCTAGCACTATGAACTCCTACTAATTTTTGAACAAATCTGAAATCATCGTTCTCACAGCAACACAGTATTCAGGCAGAATAGTTTTAAATCCTCTGTGCAACTCAGGTTCGTTAAAATGTAGCTTTTATACCGCCTAACGTTTCGACGGTGCCGTATCGTCATTACCAAAGGACTGAAAGAGGTTCAAGTTTTTGCAGACCGTAGACTCATGTCGCCAGTTGCTTTAATTTCTCCAGTCCTGCTAGTACCAATAGGATTCCCAAAGTGTCAAGAAGAAACAACTCCAACTCTAACTCCCTACCGCTTTGGGTTGTTGCGTTGGCGAACTAGCGGTGAGTTGTGTTCGTATTGTGGTTGCTTTTTCTTGACACTTCTAAGATTCCTTGCTGCTAGCAGGATTGGGGAAATTAAGGCAACTGGTGACTGAGTGCGCGGCCTATATAAAAACCTCGAACCTCTTTCAGGCCTTTGATAGCGGTGATATCGCCGAAATTTCAGCCATAATGAAACTATAATAAAGGATAAAAAGGATAAAGGGCGGCGTTACTCAATCCCTTTTGGGATGCGCCAGCGCATTCTACTTCTACGGGATGTCGTGAAGGCGACATGAATGCGTATTTGGCCATACAATGACTTGCGGTGGCCAGCCGATGAACAAGTCAGTACTTTATCCTTCCCAGACAAGTCTGGTACCAATTCACCGACCCCGGAGGGGTGGAAGGCTTGGTTGGCCTGGGCGGGAAATCAGAACCAGGAACCTGGTATCGGGTGCACGCGACAGTCGCACCTCCTCCGACTGCGCTACACGCGCCCTATGAAACTATAATACTTTTTAAAAAACCGGTATTGCACAGAGGAATTTAAATTGTTCTACCGAATGCCTAGGTTTTATGATAGTAGACCACGGAGACTTGCACAGGATTCCGGCATCGGCTAGCAACCGATGCTCCCCGAAACACGATGAACCGGTTTATTGAAAATATTTCGTTGTTCAGCTTCCTCAAATGAGCAGCTAATGCTCATTTTCAAGCATGAAGGACCTTCCCACGACAGTACATTCACAGTATGACTAAAAAGTCTTTCTTACACGGCTCGATATTACCCAAGGTTTAGCTGAAAACTTGAGGTCTGAATATGGGTTCTACGACATTAAATCAACAGTAGCTCAGCTGGCTGCGTAAATGACTCACAAAAACATGAATTGGTCATCATAGATCCGATTCACCACCCATGCAAAAAAGGGCGGTGCCATCCCATTAAGGGGGTCCGGCGGCGGGGCGGGATGTACGGCCGAGTTGGCGAGGGAGCGGAGTCGAGTTCCTAAGGGTCTGTTCATACTTCGCGACAAGAGCGACTCGTCGCCCGTGCAAAACATACATATCGATTAAAACCGAGCGCGCGCCGCCGAAAAGTGTTCATACTCGAGCGCCGGCGCCGTCGCTCCAGTCGCTCTTGTCGCTCTTGTCGCTTTTGTCGCTCTTGTCGCCTGTTCATACTTCGCGCCGGCGCCGGGAGCGACTGGAGCGACTGGGGCGACGAACGGAGTGTGGAGTACGTAATTACACCGCACTATTGCTGGAAGGCACACTAGCGCTGGAAGGAAACGATTCCTGTTCGGACGTTCTTCACACAAAGGTAAGGAGGGCTTTTATGTCTATTTTGAGTGCCAGACTGACGATGTAGGTAATATGATTGTTTGCTTCCGTCTGTTTCAGTTTCTAACAACTTTTTTGACTAAAAATATGTCTGTTTGCTTGTGTTTATCTCAGTTTCCGGAAACATTTTACTAATACAACTGTTTGCTTGTGTCTGTTTCAGTTTCCAAAAACTAATGCAATTGAAGTTGAAGTTAGACGTGAAGACCTCTATCCACTTGATATTTTAGGCCACGAAGTTATGGTGCAATTACGTACACCACACTACGCCCGACGCCCCAGTCGCTCTTGTCCCTCCAGTCGCTCTTGTTGCTCTTGTCGCCTGTTCATACTTCCGCGCGCTGCGCACGCCACGCGCGCTGCGCTCTTGTCGCTGCTGTCGCGAAGTATGAACAGGCCCTAACCTAGCCTACCGAGGGGCCGGGAAAATTTGTTTTGTGTCTCTAAAGTTTTGCAAGGCAGCTATTAGACCCTCAAGGAAGTCTAGGGGGTTGGGGTGGGTGAGCCAGGGGGACGAGGGGAAGATCGCATCCCCCTTGTGAAGGGCGTGGCCTATTTCGTACATCCTGACCATCCTCCAGGGGTCCACACGTGAGCCCCAGTTTATAATTTGCGCCGTTGCGCTGCGCGGCTCCGTGGTCGAAAAGGATATCGATCCGGCCGCGCGAAAAATCGATATTTATGGCGATCGTGCTGCCGCGCAGCGTGGCGTCTCAAGTATAAACTAGGGCTGAAGCAGGCACTGGACTCTCCAGGAAGCATAGTTGGGGGGGAGGGGTAGACACGTCAAGACGGCGAAGGATCGAACGCACATCCCGTTACACGGTGGACCCCTCCCCTCTCTTTAGGATTGCACAAAGAGGGCAGTAAATCTATCCTAGGGAGTCGGCAATAGTAAAGTCCCGATCGCATACATCATCTCATGCCACACTGCCAGCCATCCTCTGAATAGACAGCAGCTGAAGCTCTCATAGGGGAAAGAATGGAGACGCAGATAATTATACGCCACCACCCTCCGATTAGGATAGATCCTCGGCCATCCAATCCATAAGGGTGTCGATCTTCATCGAACTAGCTCAACACGAAAAATGACGAGCACATAAAAGGCATAAACGTCAGCGTTGACCAACCCTCTTGAGGATGCGCCGCACATTGTATTTCTACCGGGTATCGTGGAAAAGGGGCGCGTGGAGCGCAGTTGGAGGAGGCGTCTGCTGTCGCCTGCACCCGATACTAGCTTCCTGGTTCGGATTTCCCGCCCAGGACAACCAAGCCTTCCACCCCTCCGGGTCGGTGGATTGGTACCAGACTTGTCTGGGAAGGATAAAGCGCTGACTTGTTCATCGGCTGGCCACCGCAAGGCATTGTGTGATCAAATACGCATTCAACTCACCTCCACGACATCCCGTAGAAGTAGAATGCATGGCGCACCCCAAAGGAGATTGAATAACGTCGTCCCTTATCCTTTTTTATCGCGTTAAACATTCCAACTCTCATTTCCCAGCGACTTGAAGCGGCCAGCCGATAGAAAAGTTTGACACCTATCCACCGACTCCAGAGTAATGCAGGCTCGCCTGGCCTACGCTCGACCAAACAGACCCACAAAACTGGTGTAAGTCGATCAGCGCCTGCGCTACCCCGGTTCTCGATTCCACAAGCACCCAACGTTTTCAAAACCTTGTAATCCTGGAAGGATTAGAAGAAACGGCAAGGACACTACCTTTAAACGCTAGCCAAAGCCGATAACAACTCCGTTTTATTGTGTGGAAATAAGCATACGAAGATCACTGTTGAGGATGGAAAGATGAACGAACGACATTAATTAGAAACAGCCACATTTAGACAGAGGATAGGAGTCGAATACAGTGAACATCGTGCATGAATGAGAATATCAGATACAACATTGATCAGAGCCTTCAGATGGACAATCAGACTACAGATGTATACAATATTGAGTGTGATGTTGCTCTTCGAATGCTTGTGCGTCGTTCCAAAGGAGTGTCACGAAGAAGAATCGCACACAGCACGAGCAATCAGAAGCGTCTGCGAGGGCTTCGGCTCCTCCTTCGGCCGCCGCCTCCTCCAAAGTCGCGACCGCCGCCGAAGTCACGTCCGCCTCCGAAGTCACGACCGCCGCCGAAATCACCACGACCGCCACCAAAGTCGCCACGACCACGTCCACCACGCATCTCCCTGTCCCTTAAACAGTGCGGCACTCCGATGCAAGGAAACGGCAACGGAAGAAGACACGACATCGTCGGCTCTTACCTGTCCCTTCCACCATGATATCTCGGCGGACTCCTCTTGCGTCCCTTGTAGAGTTTACGGCGAAGATCACTGGAGATTGGTTTCAAATGCATGAAATTGCAGAACGCACCCTGAAATCAGACCATCTAAGCTCGGCTTATTTAAACGAAATCTATCGAAGATTGAGGTCCCCAGAGGGTAATTGCGGACCAGAAGGCGCCTCTAGAAAAAGATGACAAGACACTCTTCCGACAAAAGGCGCGGATCAATCTTCCAGTGTTCTGTGGTTTTTAAGGCCAGAGCAGCCAAGAAGAGCTAAATATAGCTTTCGAGTTGATAGCAGCTGAGTGTGCAAGATTTTTCCTAGAATAAGGTTTAGTCAGGAGCATGGTAGCACAAACAAAGGCAGGCGCCATCTGTCGAGTGCATATACTTCCAGGCTCTTGGTCCAGGTTTCCCGCATCAGCCCAGTCAAGCCTGAAATCGGGTGCACGCGACAGCCGACGCCTCCTCCGACTGCGCTACCATGCGACCGACTAAACCGTATTCTAGGAAAAACTCCCCTATCAGTTGCTATCTTCTCGAGAGCCGCATTATTTCTTCGGCTTTCAGGTCACGGTCCGAGTTTCCCGCCCAGTCCAACGAAGCCCTTCATCCTATAGCGGTCGCTGAACTGCTAGCAGACTTGTCTAGAAAGTATAATACACTGTCTTGACATCGGCTGAGCAATGCATGTCATTGTACAGGCGAAATACCCATTCAAATGGCTTCCACGACATCCCATAGAAGTAAAATGCGTGGCGCATCCCAAAACAGACTGGTCAACGTCCTTCCTTACGATTTCCTTTATGTAATGACCACTGTGAGCATTTGACACTGAAACAGAATGCCTCTACCAACACCGGCCTCTTCCAGACGTCCGCTCCAAAGAACTGAATCTTGGAGAGGGTCGGATCCAATGTATAGCCCTCATTTAGGCTCCTCAAAACCAAATGAAATACCAACGTTTCTACAACCCTCGAATAGGAGAACAATTCTTGTAAACGTCTGACTCTCGCTGCTATCCTTCCGGTTCAACAATTATTCAATTCATCCGCCTTCCAATGTGGCGTGAAGGTCTCGAAAAAGCTTGCAGTGGCAAATTAGCGATTGATTTTGCCCAAAAATGGCCGCTTCAAAAATATTTCAGTCGGATTTTCGCGGATAAAGGGCTGGATCGTTGTCGGATCGACGATACTGTAAACATCCCTTGCTTATGCAGTACAATTTCAGCATCTATGATCACAGAAAATAAAGTCAAATCGGTACCAGTAGTGAAAAACTCGTGAAGGCGTGAGAATTAACCTTTAACCACCTTACTCAGCCCAGCTTTCGGTATCTTTGCCCCCCCCCCCCCCATCCCCTTCTATCAATAGCGAATTAGGCCTCTTACTCAGACAAAGGTTGGTTAGTGACCGAGCATGAAAGGGTTTGGAACAGATTTACTGCTCGATTTGAACCCTGTTGTGTCTCAGACACTAAGTTGGTTAGTAAGGGACCAGGAGAGGATTGGCTACCGAGAACGAGCCGCGGCCACAGCAGCACGTGTTGCTATTGCACAGTGCTCGGTTCCGAACCCTTTATGGTCAGTTACTAACCAATTTAGTGTCTCCGACACGACAAATTTCAAACCGAGCAGCAAATTTGTTCCAAACCCTTTCATGCTCGGTCAGTAACCGACTTTTGACGGAGTAGGAGCTTCCTGCAGACTCACCTTTTCAACAGATACAATGACTCTAGGTGCTCAGACGATGAGAATATAGACCGATTCCCTCCAGGCAAGCGCGGTAATAACGCTGGGGAGATAGAAAGCTACGTTATCCTGGTCGGGAGCTACTCCTGAGCCAAGTTGTGGTGAATATGATAGCACGCACCTCCTCCGACTATCAGAAGGAGTAAGACACCATCATAGTAAGCAATAAAGCGCTACAAGCCCGTACTAGGTTCAACACATAGATCGTCAAACGTAATAAAGAGATGAAGAAATTATTTTTTTTAGAATCAGAAAAATATAGATAGACTATCGATCATTACCAGCACACCCGACCGCTCCAGCACTTTCTTGATGAAAACTGCTAGACTGCGCAATATAAAGATGTCCAATTAATCGTTAAAAGTTGAAAGCTATCAGTATCTATTACTCAGACAAGAGTCGGTTAGTGACCGAGCATGAAAGGGCTTGGAACAGATTTACTGCTCGGTTTGAACCTTACTGTGTCTCAGACACTAAGTTGGTTAGTAAGCGACCATGGGCTTGGAACCGATTATGAAAGGCGGCTTCGCCAACCTCCCCACTGCGGATGGCGCGTCAGGCTTTCGTACTCGGTTCCAAGCCTTTTCATGGTCGCTTACTTAACAACTTAGTGTCTGCGTCACAACAAAGTTCATCCGAGCAATAAGTCTGGCCCAACCTTTTTCATGCTCGGTCACTAACCGATTTTTGTCTGAGTAGACAGCGCAGACGATGGATATTAGTATCATACCTAAGGGCCTGTTCATACTTCGCGGCGACAAGAGCGCAGCGCGCGAAAGTATGAACAGGTGACTAGAGCGACAACGCCGGCGCTCGAGTATGAACACTTTTCGGTGGCGCGCGCTCTGTTTGAATCAATTCGCATGTTTTGCATGGGCGACGAGAGCGACGAGAGCGCAGCTCGCGTGGCTGGTGTGGCGTGCGTAGCGACAAGAGCGACGAGAGCGACTGGATAGACAGCGCCGGCGCTCGAGTATGAACACTTTTCGGCGGCACGCGCTCGGTTTTAATCGATATGCATGTTTTGCACGGGCGACAAGTCGCTCTTGTCGCGAAGTATGACAGGCCCTGATGCTGCGTCTCTCGACGCTTGAAATATAAATCCCGCCTACGGTGCTTATTTGCCCATCGAAGCTCGGAATGGTTAAGGAGGGAGCTGTCAGAGGAGTGAATGAACGAGAACTTTTTTACTCAGAAGAGCCCACCTTATTGCATCCACCAAGCTCATACTGACGACAACAAGCTTCTCGGAAATCTGTGACGGGAGATAGCTCTGCATAGATTGCCTGGCCATTGAACCTGAAAGTAAATTCATAGCCTATGTCAATGTGTATGTGGTTGTCTTTCAAACTCACCATCTGTTATCTAGCGCCTTCACACATTTCTCGGCGTCCTCTTCTCTGGCGAACTTCACGTAGACGTTGCCAATCATGTGTTCACCAATATTATCGCAAACCTTGAACGGCCACATTAAAGGAACACTGGGAAATCAAGGAAGAGTGATGGGCTTCTGACCTCCATTTCTTCAATTTCTCCATATTTGTCATTGACTTCTGTGAAGATTTCCTCGAAAAATTCGTCGAAATACTGCTGTTCGTCTTTGTTCATCATACCAACCTGAACGAAGGGCTTGGAATCCTGCATGAGCTGACACAGGAAAAAGAAGCCCAATCCTTCAAAGACAAATCAACATTGAGCTATATAGAGTAACCTAAGTAACTAATTCATTTTAAGGTAGTCCTTGTCGTGATGGCCTTCTTAACAACCTACGGGACCAGCTGATGGCCAGGTGAGCGAACCTTTCTTCTGAAAGCTTTCAAAAATGACTAGTTCTGGGCGCCGAAGCTGAGCCTGAATCGATTCAGACGCACTTGTAGCAGCCTCCAACCAATAATTATCAACAAAAAGCGAAGGAGAGAGCTCGATACTAGCCACTTAAATAGACAGCTGAACAGAAGTACCACTATCTGCTAGGACAAACCTTTGTGCAGGCGTCTGCTTGACGCATATCAATAACGGGATTATGATAGAGGTTCTTCAGAAGAACGGTTTGTGAGAATGTCGGAATGATGTGTGTTCGAGAGCACTTGTCTCCATGTCTGCACGCGCCGATCTTGAAGAAGAACGAGCAGTTCACCTAAAATTGTAACAATTATTTATTTATGTACAGGCTAACAACAACCAGGAAGCCAAGTTTAATGATAAGCCATTGACGCTATGACCACTGTACCGCGCTCGAATTCAGGATATTGGGAGGTTTGTGAAGACTAAATGCGCTTTAAGGGGAAAAAGCTCCGACTCTCCAGATTTAGTTCGAGCTTCGGGTGCCATCCCGCTAACCAAGTCTTCCATCCTTCCGAGTTCGGTTAATTGGCACAACGTCTGTATGAGAAGGGCGAACACACATTTCCCATTTCTCAGCCCGAAAGCTACTGCCGAAAACAGTGTATAAGCCAAACGCGCATTGTAGTCACCTGAACGATATCCCGCAGAGATAGATGTCATAACACATTCTATAAATATTCCCAGCACCAACCTTTACCCTTTTGTTAAGGATATTGGATAAGGTAAAAGGGCGTGTGTAGCGCATTCGGAGGAGGTCCCGGCTGTTGTGTTCACCCGATAGATGGTTCCTGGTTGGGATTTCCCGCCCTGGCCAACCAATCTTTCCATCCCTCCGGTGTCGGTGAATTGGTATCAGGCTCGTCTAGGAAGGATAAAGCGCTGACTTGTTCATCGGTTGGCCACCTCAAGTCATTGTTTGGCCAAATACGCATTCAACTCGCCTCCACGACATCCCGTAGAAGTAGAATGCGCGGTGCATCCCAAAAGGGATTGAGTAACGCCGACTTTTATCCTGATCATTTATTGGATAAAAAGGATGAAAACGGCGCCATTCAATCCCTTTGTGGTATGCGCAACGAATTATTCTTCTACTGGCGCATTTGGCCTGTACAATGACTTGCGATGACCAGCTGATCAGTGTTTTATCCCTCCTAGGCAACGTCTGGTAACAATTCACCGCCTCCGAAGGGAGGAAAGGTTTGGTTGGCCTGGGTTGGAAATCCGAACCCAATCTTTGGAATTTGGTGCACGTAAAAGCCGGGGCCTCTTCCGGCTGTGCCACCACGCACCATATGTCACTAATTCCGCTGTTTCTCAGACTAGTTTAGCAGGCAATCATAGTCGAAAGAATGGGGAGTTCGCGGCTAAGACCGCTTTCCCTGCGATAGGAAGCTCGTTCCTGCGATATGCAGGCTTTCCCTGCGATAGGAAGCTCGTTCCTGCGATATGCAGGCTCCTTTGTCTCTCCCAGGACTCCGCAAATCCCTCTGTCCCTGGCTATTTTGCCACGCACATTTGTCTTCCCTTCCTGATTCAGTAGTATTTCGTTATTTATCTTACAAGGAGTGTCAACGAAGTAAACGTGGAGATTTTTCAAGTGACCTATACAGTATTGTAGGGCTTTGTCTGGGAGGAACCGTAGTGGTTTCCAAATTTATTGTAGGCCTCTGGGTAGGCAAAAAATGCTAAAAACTGTAGCGCTTCAGTGTGGCGGGATAAGGCAAACTGACGCCCGGAATGGTTATGTCGTGCTCAGAAATTATACTGCAAAAGCTTTGGACCTTCAACCATCGCTTCAACTGTGACAGATCTTAGCTATGTTTGAAACTGTAAGCCTTTTGGAGGATAATTTCTGAGCAGGACAAGGCCATTCCAGGCGCCAGTTTTACGCTATCAGTCAACACAGAAGCGCTACAGTTTTTAGCTATTTTTTGCCCACGGAGGGTTCGCAGGAAATTTGGAAACCGTTACAGTGCTTTCGGGCCTGTTTATACTTCGCAACAAGAGCGACAAGAGCGACTGGGGCGACGGATATAGTGCTGTGTAGTTAATAATTACGCATTTCACACTACATTCGTCGCGGACGGAGTGTGGAGTATGCAATTATTTACGTAGACCACACTATGGCTTATGTCATACCATCGCTCACCCCGAACGAAGCCCAATGATAGGCTCCCATATCGACTCCTCGCTTGGCGCGATCGATATAGGAGCTTATCATTAGGCTTCGCTCGGGGTGAGCGGTGGTATGACATAGGCCTATGTCCGTCGCCCCAGTCGCTTTTGTCGCGAAGTATGAACAGGCCCTTCCAGACATAGCCCTACAATAGATCGCTATAGGTCGCCTAAAGAATCTCCACGGTCACTTCATTGACATTCCTCGTTACTATACTCTTCTAACCGTTAATATATGACGCTATTCGTGTCCTTTGAGCAAAGGAGTTCCACTGCGCTAATGTAGATGCCGACGGATGGAGGCGTTGTGAGTGCATGGTCGATCTCCACGATGAATACAACGACAGGCAATGCCACCTACCTTTCTTTGGCCTATGTTATACTTCGGCGACGATGTGTTATGCGGGCTGTTGCGCGTAACACTTCCGCCGACGTCGCCGACAACAGCGTCGCCGAAGTATAACATAGGCCTTTTCTTTCTTAGTGTTCATATCCACGAGTCCATGCCGTACTGTGACTGGACCTCAACCCTTTCCGATTCCCCAAACCCCTTCGCTTATGCCAGTGTTAGCGCTACATCGTTGTGCATTTCTATTGATTGCTTCGTGGTTCTACCCCATTCCATTGTCTGGTTGGTTACCTTACACGAAATACAACTTTTCTATAGATTTTTAAACGTGCCCCGATCGATGTCACTGTCCAAAGTATAGGCCTCATTCTTAATAGAATAACAAATGTGTAACAAAACTACAAGGAAACTGGACGATGAAAGCAGTTAGTTACCTTATCCTTTTCCGTACCATAGATGGAGGCTAGGTACTCCGCACCAGACATCCTATCGGTCTGATTCGCCATTCTAAAAGTGATTCTTGTTAACGGTTGTGATAGAACACCACGGAGCGTCAGCTGTGGCACAAGTAATACGAAGCCGATGGGAGGTGATTCACGGCAAGAGCTAGAGAAACGTGAGGCCCAGCAACACTCTGCAGAGAAGATAGACAAAACGGGATAAAAAAAACCGGCAGGAAGGAGACAGAGTTCAGTATCGAGTAGCTTCACTAAACTAAATGACCACCAAAAAGAGGGAGACATCTGTTGGACAGTCCAGGTTCCTACGTTTTGAAAATGTTTAGATTTCGAAAGAATAGTTATTTTTCAGCGTTACGGACTCGTGTAAGAAATGCTGCGAAAATTATATACATACCATTTTCACGTCAAACTGGACAGCCTTCTCAGGCAAGTTTGACGCTTCTGAAATCAAACTGGACATCTTCCAAATCTAAGCGACCTCTCCAGCGAAGTTAAAATAATTTCTGCCCAAGGAAATTTTAGAATGCCTTGCTTTGAAATTTTCCAACGCATCTGAACCTGAACAAGTGATCACATTTCATAAAATTCTTATACATCAAGGAAAATAATGGTTTAAAGCTTATCCTAAAACACATGAAGGCGACATTTTTAATGGTAAAAAAGAGTTTTCGCCATGCATCCGTCCAAAACGTCGTAATTTTCCATTGTAATGAAAGTTCTCTTCACGTGTTACACATTTATCCACGCACAGCAACACCGTTGAAGACACTCATACCATCAATTTGCTGCTACAAGTAAATAGCATTTACATTCGATTAAATGAAGATCGCGACGAGCTATAGAGTGAATGCCGTGTTTTCCTCTAATCTCTTAAGACGAAACCTCATTCGAATTTCAGCATTGCGGATTACGCGAGTGGAAAATGCGCGATCTCTTGCTTTAATATCTGTCTAAAAATTTCTGCGACGCAATACGGGTTTGGGTGTGCATTCCTATGGCGATTAATTTTTCTCGCCCTTTTCTCGTTGTAGACTTCACAGATCTATCATAGTCCGAATGAGGGGGCACATAACTAAAAAGTATGTAGTAAATCGACTTGAGACTTACCGAGTGGCCCCTTCAGAACAATAGGACCTAAGAAAAATGCACGAAAAAATTACATTTGTTTTCGTCATAATTCTAAGCAGGCAAAGAAAGTTATGCGCCCTCCTCACCATGTTAGACCCTGGTTATAACATGTCAGACGATGGTAGCACGCGACAAGCCTCCATTGCGTTCCTCTTTGCCCGCCAAGACTTGTGAAACCGCGACGATTTTATTTTATTTTTGTTTGTCTGTACGTTTTTTTTTCGTTTAGGTTCTATCTTCTTCTGCAAGAGTTGGTCGGTAAGTCTCAAGTAGATTTATTACATGCTTTTTAGCTATGTGCCCCCCCCCCGGACTAGGATAGACCCGACTTCACTATTCTAACACAATCCTAGTGTGGGGATAGGCCTCCGCTAGGAAAGCGGTTGTATATCGAAAATATGCAGCTTACCAGGGACTATTCCCTCGTTTCCCGTACTGCGCCCTTTTTGCACATTGGAATAGACTCCATTATAACCATTATATACAAAAATTTATAAACCTTCAGACAATATGCTCACTTATAGAAGCAGTACTTTCTAACTATTAAGTATTGAACTAGAAAATTCAAAAGAAACTCATGCAAATTTTTATTTAACAAAAAATTATCCACGGTGAGCCGAGAGTTTAATCTGGAGACGCTCATTTTGATTTGGAACAAGATCAGTTTGATTTCAAATCCTCAGGCTTGCTTGGAAGACTCGTCGATACACTTACAACCGGAAAAAACCCGTTCGAGTTGTCCACGGTGCAACGCCCACAGCCGCGCGATTCAAACATGGATTTTATTAACCATGGAACGCTCTTAATACAGGCTTTATACGTTGGAGCCAGGGATGAAGGACATTAACGACGCTGCGACGCTGTATGGGATTTTCTGCCCATCAGAAGCCCCCCCCCCCCCCTCCCCGACCCTATTTGCGCCGGAGAAGCATGCAAGCAAGATGGCACGTAAAAACACCCCCACGTGCAATCGATTGGGTCAGCCTCTCGCGATGGGGCGCGCTCGCGCACTGGAGCCGATCACACGGCATAGTGCACTGACTTAGCAGAGGGGAGCAGGAGTTTACATTACGGAAGACAGTGTCAACTTAACGTAATTCGAAATTTCATTCACGGCCCGCAGTATTTTACAGTAAACACTAAGGAAAAGCACTTTTCTACAGCTGTTACGAAACTGAGGCACGGTAGATGCTAAACAAATGCACTTTGGAACTACTCTTACGATTCGTGGTTGTAGATGCAGTTGCTTACTGAGCGTATGCGTCACACACTCAGTTTTGCTCATACAGACCTCTTGAAATCCACATTTTTTAAAAGAATCGCATCAATTTCGACGTTATTATATGGGTTTGGTCCAAAATGCCGGATTTAAACAGTTATCTCTGCTCAGAATTAATCTTAATGAAAGCTAAAAGAACCTACATATCCTTGGTGGTAATGTCAAAGGTTAGAGTTCGACGGTTATGAAATTGAAGGCTTCAAGGGATGAAGCATGGGAGTTTGAGTTGACTTCATCATTTTGGCCTTAGGGTTAGGGTCTCCGCTCTCCACTACTGGTCTTACATATGTTTTCTATGCGTGCACTAAAAGTTGTCTATCGTCTGTTCCAAGACATCTAAAGATAGGGTACGTGAACTGCAACGCTTATCGAGCAGAGCATTCCGACCCTCCCAATCTCATGTGTACATTTTTCTCGGAGGCATGTAGATTTGACCACTCATAAAACTTTTCCAATGCACGATGTATTCTCTCCACATTCAATTTTCCTATAGATCTTGATATCATTTGCAAACTGCTTACAAATAACGCCCCTTCCCTCAAGAATTAACGTCAGCTCAGCTACGTATATATCGAAGAGGATTGAAGAAACGACCCCTCCCTGGGGAAGTCTGCTATTCACTAGCTTGCAGTCTAAAAAAGTACCTCCTACCTTGACTTGAACACTACGTTCTGAAAGTTAATTCTGTATCCATTTACACACTAAGGGGTGGAACTTCAGATGTTCAGGTTTTGCATAAGTCTAGAACGGACGACGCTATCGAATGCTTTAGAATAATCGAAGTAAATTACATCTCATGTACATGTAATTTACTTTGATAATGTACATGGACATGTACATTATCAAAGTAAATTACATCACATACTACATGATACTACGCGTTATCCATTGCTCGCACGTTGCGCGGGTTACTCGATCTCTAGTAGTACTGCCGTGTGCTCATAAATACTGCACCAAGTGTTGTAATCGTTTCCAGTTCCATCGAAACTGCTAAGCCAGTGCACTATGTCGCGTCGTCGGCTCCACTGCACTGCACGGTGCGCGCGCCCCATCGCGAAGGCCTGACCTAATCGATTGCACGCGGGGGTGTTTTTACGTGCCATCTGCAAGCAAATATCACTAGCTGCAGCGACTGATTAGCAGAGGATAGGCAATCCGGTCCCGTAACGATTTCCCTGAATTTCACTAACTACTGTGGATAACTCAGACGGGTTTTTTTCCGGTTGTAAGTTTATCAAACAATGCTTGGAAGTGCCCAAATTGGTTTGAAAAGAGTCCAGTTTGACGAGAATCGAACACAGTCAAAAGACGGAGAATTGCACTTAAACAATCGTCTGAACTTACGATAGAATAAGAATCCGCCAGGTAACAACCGCATTATTTTAAAATGCTGGGTATTGAGGTACGTTTCTAGAAAAGTGAGTGAAGTTCAATGAGAACTTGATAGAGACATGCCTGTGTTGGGCGATGTTCTTGCCGCTGAAGTCACAAAGTAACAGAGTGTTCAGAATCTAGCGTATCCGACTCTTCAAAATAACATGTGATCGCGTGTTTTGCATGAGTTGGTAGATTTTATACCGCTCCAGCAACAACATCTCATGGAAAAGGGTCCAACCATAGCATGTAGAGGTAACCCTCCCTATAAAACGTAGAAGGATATGAGGTAAACATCAAACAACACAACCGCGCCACCCCAAGAGTGATTAGTTCGAAAAAACGCGCAACGGAGCCAGAGGCGATTTTTCGTTAAAGGACGTGAGCGCGGCTACGGTGTTTTGGGCCGTTGCCGGAGAACTGGTCCGCTTGGCATAGTGCCGAGGCGGCGCGCGGTTTTTCGTCGTGTCGTCTCGTGCACTCCACGCCTCCCTGTTCGCCACACCCCGGAGTCCCTTCCCTAGCCCAATCTGGAGACCCACTCTGCTCGTCTGACTCTCGCCGCTCGCGCGTGACGGAACTTTTCGGGGACCAGTTCACATGTACTCGTTTTGGGCGAGGGCGCGATTTATCGTTGGAGCATGATTGTCGCGATGTTCATAAGGAACGGACGAGCGGTGCAATCCCTGTCGGGGGGGGGGGGGGGGCAGTCCATTATGAATTGTTAACGATAGCTACGCATGTGTACATACAACATGCAATACAACATATAAATGCCTTAACTTACCTGATCCCCTCTCTTGGAAATGTCCTAGCGTTCCGCTGAAACATTGAAAAAGTTTTAGTATGGGACTATGCACGGTGTAGGAGGGGGGGGGGGGGGCACTATGCACGGCAGCACGGTTGTGATCCAAAACTCAATTTGCTTTGGAAAGAAATCGCAAACCGCTATGCACTAATTGATTTAAGGTAATAACATTGCTTTAACGTGTTTTCGTTGTTTATAGTATTGTAATTGTTACAGGTTTCTGTCCAATTTGCTGTGTTTTCATTACTCCCTCCCCCCGACTAGGAAAGCAATTTAGAAAGCTGATTTTGGTATTAGAAGGACAGCAATGGATAATGTAAGCATATTTATACATATTCATATGTTGTGGTGCATGTTGCATTTCTTTAGAAGTTGAAATGGACTGCCCCCCCCCCCCGACAGGGATTGCACCGGACGAGCCTCTGATGCCCCATTCTCGATCAACGGAACGAACATCTCTGAATGCTCCAGCTACGTGTATCTGGTCTCTGAATGTTCCAGCTATGTGTATCTGGGTCGTGAAGTCAACATGGCCAACGATCTAGCGCCGGAGCTGGGTAGGAGGAAACGAGCGGCTTGGAGAGCTTTCAAGAGCGTCGAAGAAGTCGTGAAGAAGACGAAGAACGTCCGATTCCGTGCCCAACTAATCGACTCCACTGTTCCTCCTGCGCTAACATACGCCTCAGAGACCTGGGCTATACGAAAGTAGGATGAACACGCGATCAGCGTCGCACAGCGTGGAATCGAGAAGACGATGCTCGGAGTGACACGACTCACGCAAGTGAGAGAAGGCCTCCGGAGTTCCGAGCTTCGCCGACGTTCGAAGATCAGAGACGCTGTCGCGTGGGCCAAGTCGTCGAAAATTAGGTGGGCTAGCCGTGTAATGTGCTTCGCAGACACCCGCTGGACGAAAGCCGTCACCGACTGGATTCCGCGGGATGTCAAGAAAGCACCGGGCGCCCACCAACGCGTTGGTCGGACTTCTTCGTGGAAGCCCTGAACGAACGATATGACACTCTTCGCGTACCTCGAGCGATGATGATGCATTGAAGCCCTATGGCACGAGATTGGGACGAATGGAAATGTCGCTATCGTCAACTGAAGCAGTTCGATGCTCGATGGTCGACATATGATACGTGTGATCTTTCAAATAAGCTGCTCAACACAGTTTAACGAATCACTATGATGATAGCATAATTTCCGGAAGGTAGTCGCCATAGCAGTCAACACTTTCAGGCATTCGTTTGGTAGTGGGTGCTGGGGTCTTGTCATAAGGGGATGGTTATAGGCATTAACACTGGGATGGATATGAAGTGTAGGTCCCGTTCGCGAGTTGAAGCGAACTGAAAGATCGGCGTTAATTTGTGGGTTTTCATAACCCGCCCAGTACGATAGAAAAGCCAGTTGTCGCACTGTAATAGTAAAATGCATGGCGTAACCGAAAAAAGAAATAGTTGGTGCCGAACTTTCTCTTTTCTTAGCCAATATCTAATCCTATTGTGAACGGTAAAGAGTAGAAGCGTCAATTATTCCTCTTGTGGTATGCGCCACGCATTCTACTTTACAAGGTGTCATGGCTTAATTAATAAAACTAAATTTAAGGTGAATGCATATTTGGACCAATAATCACTTGCGTATTTGGCCGTACAATGACCTGTGGTGGTCAGCCGATGGACAAATCAGCGTTTTATCCTCCTCAGACGAGTCTGGTTTGGAGGGATTGAAAGCTTAGTTGGCATGGACGGGAACTGAACAAAGGACCTGGAGTTCGGTGGCGTGAGAGCCGGCCTCATTCAACTGCGCTATCACGTAGGCCAAATATGCATTCAAACTGCCTCCAAGATATCTCGTAGAAGTGGAGTGCCTGGCGCATTCCGCAAAGGGATTGAACTTTTTCTTTTAATTACCCTGGAGAAATTCTTCCTCAAATTTCAATTTTTGTGTCTTGCCTCTTGAACGGGCCTCCTTAAGGTTCCGGTAAGTGAGGAAGTTAGACCTAACCTGTGACCTTGGCACTTCGGGATGCAACTTAAGTTTTCGTCCTCTACTTCTCGTTGGTGGGACGTCCAAAAACTTTGTCTTCAACGGAAATTTTCTTTATAAGAATTTTAAAAAGCATGTTAGATCAGCCCTTTTCCTTTTTTTCCATAGAAGTGGTACGCTAGGTTGCTTGGTCATTTCAACTCCAGTTGGAATAATGGCATATCTTTGCTTAAGAACCTCATAAATAGCATATGTGTGTAGCTGTTTTGTACGCTTTCGAGCAATTTTACAAAAAAAACAGCTGACCGAAATTTATCAATAAATTTTCCTTTTTCCGTTGACTACTGGAGAACCGATAACCGACAACCAATGCACTGTTTTTATTCTCAGGCTTGTTTTTTTTATATTTTTCTTTTTGTGTTTGTTAGTTGTGGGTCCTGTTCAATTTGTACTTACTTATGCTTCCATTGTAAGCGCACCTTGGCGTGCACAAATAACTAAATAAAAATTGGATATGTTTTTTTCATACGATGATTAGAAACGGAAGTGCAGAATTCCATGATGGGTCTAACATAGCATTTGTAAGCACGTAGGAGAGGATTATTAGTTTTTAAAGTCTTGTTGGTGTATGCTCGATATCCCAGCTCACTTTAAAAGATCCTTAAAGTGTAGATCGAAATCCAAATCACTAGATATAAGAATTCCTAAGTATCGAACCTCCGAACTGCGGGTCAACAATGCCTTTCAGAATGTAGATTGGAAAATGGGGCTGATGCCTTAGATGTACCTCAAAGCAAGTGCTTTTATATAGGAAGCTCCCAGTCAACTGCTCATTTTCAAAAAAAATCAATAGCGTGTTGGACCTTACGTTAAGCCCCACTATTATCTACTTCCTTATAATACGTACATACTAGAGAATGGATTCGACGCCGATTCGGATAATTCGAATCCGACGGTTAAAAAGATTACGTGAATAACGGCATTTTGGAAAAGCTGAGGATCTTGGGATTATCCACATATGAATAGCTTTGATAAAAGAACGAATTTAAAAGAACGAACTTTCGGATGATCCAAATACATGACTTACCTTCGGATCTCACATCGGATATCTGAATCGGATAGGGCTTTGGATTTCTGATCAAAATCGGTTATTTGAATTATCCGAAAATTCGGTCTGGTGAAAATCACTCCACTTTGAGCCGTCCTAAGATCCGTGCTTTTCAAAAATCCTATTGTTCGCACAATCCTTCAACCAGGGTTTCAAAAAAAGACGAATCCAATTATCCAAATCGGCATAGGATCCAATGCCTAATACGTACATATAATACACGCATACGTCTTACATTTTACTCCAAACCTTGAAAGAAAATCAGGGAGCTCGAAGATGTGCAACAGAATCATCAGTGGTGAGAAAACTCTTTGAGGTACTCCATCATGTGCTGAATGCATCACTGGGTAATCATCACCAACTCCGACTTGAAATGTCCTGTCTGAGAAGAAACTCCTGATCCAGCTTACGATCATAGGGTGGATTCCAACCACCTTCATTTTCGTGGTTGTTCTTCCTTGAACTCTAGGCAAGGTTGCTATCAGCGTTCCTTAGGCTTACATTTCGGCGAAATCGCCTTCTTCAGAGCCTAACCAAGGATCGTCAGGTGATCAGGGCAGTAGGGCTCGTAGGGTACCAAAGGAGACCTCAAGGCTAGCATTCTAGTCAGAATACGGTCTCTTTTGGTACCATCGCGAGCCCTACTGCCCCGATCACCTGGCGATCCTTGGTTAAGCTCTGAAGAAGGCGATTACGTCGAAATGTAAGCCTAATGAACGCTGATAGCAACCTTGTCTAGAGTTAAGGAAGAGCAACTACGAAATTATCATCCTGCCAAGTTTTATAGAAACTCGGGCATGGCAACTACCTTTATTTCGACCAACAGTTCGTCTCATTGGACCTTGCCAAAAGCCTTACACGATTGTTTTCAGTTTATTAATTTAAAGCCGGCGAAGCTGGGCATGAAGAAAAGACAAAATAAGAAGGGTACATCGGCAACGTCGGAGCGACGGAAACGTTTGGCTCTACCTAATACTTTCGGACCAATTTGGCAGTTCTCTAATTACTGTACGGGGCAATCTAGCCGTAAAACGCTCAGTAATTGTAAAATAATATGCCCCTGCGGGTCGTAAGTCATCGACAGCGGCGGCCTCTGGGGCAGAACCGACGACGTCGTCATGGGTTTGACGTGCTAATCGATCTCCACAGCTCCCGTGGATACTATCTATCTATCCATTCGATCAACCTTTCCGCCCTTTTCAAGGCCGCCGCACTATCACCGTGCTTACGCTATGCTGCGGTTGATTCCTAGAGTCTCTGTATTCAGCTGCCATTCTACTGTATTCCAGTATCGCTGTTCTCTGCTATTCTGTGTTCTTCACTGCTTCTCTGCTCCTCGCTATTCTCGTGGAACTTCGTCGTTGCCGTTTGTTGATGATTCCTTCTGATTGATGTAGGTTGTTCTCCTATTTGTATCTGGAGCCTGAGTTCTGTCGAAGGTACTTCGATCCTTTGGCGGCAACGATTTATCCTGAGCAAATGGACCGTTTGGCTCAGGTTTCTTAGGGCTAGGACTCCGCAGGACTGTATGCTTGGCGCAGGAGGGTACTAGCCAGTTGTAGGCACGACGGATGCGTTCAGTTCCGCACCCAGGCAGCGGGTCCAACGCGGTTTAGTACTAGGTTGTACTGCTGGTTGGTTTCGGTAGCTCATTCACCTTTGCGAAGCCGCCGGAAGGCCAATGCATGGCTCATACTGTGCCAGTTGGGACGAAGTGCGTTTTGAAGCATGCTATGGATCTATCCTAGTCGGGAGGGGCAACCGTAAGGTACCAATTTCGTGTGTCATTGCATGCCACAGAACGATATCCCCTGGAAGACCACTTGATCATTGGACAGCTAATGAAGGTCCCGTAGAAAATCAAGGGAGGGGATGGAAACGCAAATCACTGCATTCCCCACCGATTAGGACATTAAATTCTCTGAAAAGGGGTTTAGAAGGTCCAGACTTGGGCTCTTCTCTGGGCTTCCAGTACGTAATATAATATCTTATTTGATCATTTTATAAGGAAAGGAAAGACCACGATGCCATTGATATCCTTAAGGACGGTTTGAAAAACTGAAGAGTATTTGACGAATTATGTTTTTTGAAGAAAGATTAGTAAGAAAGAATATTCAAGGTTAGTATTATTATAAAAATATTAGTAGTATTGTAGTATAATAATAATAATAATAATAATATGTATGGTATTGAAAGTATTGGTCTTCTAAAGGGTATTGGTTTACTAAAAAAGGTATTGAAGCGAAATATTTGGCTATATTAGCTCCTATTTTTATTTTCAATTCCTACCAGATTTAGATTTTATTGTTTTCCAAGGAAGTTGAAGACCATAGGGCTACTTTTAAGACCTGGAGTAGAAGGCTACTTGGAATTCCCGAAAAAAAAATGCGTTTAAGAAAAACTTAATTACGTCGGAGATCAGAAAGGCGAGATGAGAGATTTCATCCTGGAGACGCCTCAAATGGAACTGGATGAGGAAACACACTTAAATAGGACTTCTAAATGTTCACTGAGCTGGAAGGTCCATATCTTATGCCAATGACCTTTCCCAGTCACTTCTTTAGTGATTTTGAAGAATTTTTCAAAAGTTCCTTTCTTCAGGGGCGCAGGAGATCCCATCTTTAAGACATCCCGAGTTGGACTTTTGGTCTGATTCTATTACTTCCGAGATTCGCTGAACTATTACTTGTAAACGCTCGTCGAGATCAGAGCGGTCCTTACCTTCTGTAGACAACGTTTTCCCTTTATCTTCTAATGATTTTTTTAGGGTTATTCCATGACAGTATGGGATTTGGAACCTGTGGTCTTCAAGATCTGATGAAATATTTCAAATTAAACCACTCCTTCAAGAGCGAAGCGAATTTTGAGCTTTCATACATGGAATTTTTGCGAAAAAAATCAGAAAAAATGGAAACTAGACATCATAATCGATGCAATGGTTCGAATCAAGTCGTCACTCCCTGGCAGTGGAAGGCTCCAGTTAGAGAGGAATCTCATTTTCGAACTCAAATCGAGCTGGGGTTTTGAGAATCCAAAAAGCCTGAAATTGAACGGCGGCTTTGAAAATCGTACATACCATTTTTAAACGACACTTTCTTAATCGAAAATGGACACGTTTTGGAATCAAATTAGACCTTCGGATCTATTCTAGTCAAAGGTTTCATGGCTAAAAAGTGTGATGAACTGCAAAAACTGCAAAGAAAGCGCCTCTTGTAGGCCAGCTCACTGTGTCCTTGTAGTTTGCCTTCAGTTTTTCCGCCGTTGTCCTCGCCCCTCCCAACTAGGATAGATCTTACTTTTTCAAACAAGCTTGACGGCTTTGAAATCAGACTGAACATCTTCCCAATCAATAGAGCTTCTTTCAGATTATACTAGAAACGTGCCGAAAAGATTGGAATAAATGTTTGTTCAAGGGAAATATAGAATTCACTTTCTCTAAAAAAGTGACAGTTGGAAATTTTATGAAGCTTTTATTTTCAAGTAAAAAATAATCATTTAAAGTTTATTTTAAGGTGCAGAGAGGCGGCACTTTTAATATGCTAAAAGTAGATTACGCCATGCATACGTCTAGGAGATCGACGTTTTCCTTTGATTGATAGCAAAATTTTTGCGTAATCTTACGCACTTGTCAACGATGTGATAGAAGTATTTGTAGAGATCACACATTTTTTCACTTTAATGTCTCAAGCGTGTCAAACAGATGAAAGCAGGACGAACTAGATGAGTGCATGACGCAATCTGTTCTTTTAATACTCGTAAAAAATCGTCTTTTCCTACACTAAAAACCCTCGATCCATTGTTTTTTCTAGAAAAATTAAAAATTGATAGTTTTAAACAGTATGCTCATTTATTGGGGCTGACGAATTACTTTTTTAGAGAAAATCATACCAAATTTTTATTGGACAAAAAATTTCTGACCTAAATTGTAAAGTTTTTATCTGGAAAACGCTCGCTTTGGTTCGGAAGATGTTCAGTTTGACCGTAAAGGCGTCAAACTTGATGCATACCATATGTAGATGATGATTTTTGCTCCTTCTTTAAGGCGTTTTAAGAAAGCTTTCAGGACCCTCCTCTAAGGGTACCAAGAGACTTGTGGCTGTTCTACTTTTCGACAGAATTGTTATCCACTTGTCTAACGTAGTGCTGAACTCGAAACCGAGATGGTGCACGCTTTATTGCTCGACTGACGTTTCGCCTTCTTCAGAATCTCAAACTTGGGTAATTAAACAAAAAAATGTTAAAATAAAAGAATAAAAACAGTTATATCTGAAACGTATCACTCCGCCAAGAAACGAGGAGACTCTATGGTTTTTATCCAAAATTTTAAAAGGAACAAGGCTGAGTCAAAGGAAGTACTCATCAGATGGTGGTCTTTAGGTAATGTAGGATTCCATTGTAGAAGTCGCTCAAGTGGAACTCCAGGTTTAAAAATTCACTTATGGTCAGAAAAGGCCTCTAAAGGTTCACTAAGGTCCACATCTTATGAATATCGTCCACATCTTATGAATATGACGTTTGACATTCTTCATGCCTGCAGTCTTCCAACCGTTCCTTGAAGGCACCAACAGCTATCTGTTCATATTCTTCTTGATAGAGTGAAAATGCTTAAAATTTCTGTAAAAAACTCTGAACAGAGTCAAGTCATGAACTCTCTGGTTCTCCTTCTCCTTCAACCCTTTATGCACTTAACATGACAGCCTTTCTAGTACAAAAGGAACATTGATAAAGAGGTTAATAAGGGTACATAGGCGTTAGTATTGAAAAGATATAAATTAGCCGGCATTCTAGCCATATAGCAGTAAAATTCACTGAAAAAGCGCCGTCCTTGAGACAATCGCACTTGATTTAGTGGACTAATTACACCTCAAATATGGGGAGAATTCGTCAGTAGACCACCACCGTGGTGCTAGAGATGAAAAATGGGCGATGGTTTAAGTTCCTCGGCTTGTACCTGCCTTACAGTAATGTGGGGATTCTATGGCTCCAGGGCACGAGAATCGGTCCGTTGCCAGGGCCACATAGTGGAACCGCGGTCTTGAGGCTCACTATGCTAGGTCATGCTCGGTAGATCAAATGGAGTAGCTATGGTTCCGGTTCCGGTATGTGGCTCGCATACTCGGGGCCCAATTCTGATGTTCTGTTCGTTTTCCTTTTCGTAGCTCCTCATTTGAATGCTTCTTATATTTATGTACGTTATTTTGTAAGTTGTAACGTGTTCTATGCAGACGAATTTATATCAAAAGAAGTGTCGGTTGACTTCTCAGCTAATATCCAAAGGCCCAGGGTATTACAGCAACACGCAATACACAATCCTTACACTACAAATATCCCTCTAAAACTGTTCATAATTGCTCACTGCAAACGTTTTATCCCACCTACCAACGTCCGAAGACACCTCATGGACCCAAAGAATGCAAGCTGCTGAACCAAGCCGCTTCAACCGCTCTCCCCACCGATGCTCCGCATCCAGCTCCGAGGAGGACAAGCCCCACCGCCCGCTCTACGACTCTGACTCCGAGCCCAGCGATGACTATCCTACCATCCCGATCGAGAAATACGATCGAGATCGCCGGGCATGGAGATCCACGAATCGGGAGGCACGGAAGCAGGAGCGGATCGCCGCCCGTCGTGTCACTGACGGGGCGGTCGGAGGATCGGGACGCCCGAACTTCCCCGGCACGGCATGTGAATTCCGGCCGGGGTCGAGTCGGACCCCGAGGATAGAGGATTTAGGGCCCCTAAGGTCCAGCGTAGGATGCCCATAGTGGAGCTACCTATGCCTCCCCGATGGCGCCGCAGCAGGAAGCCCAAGCGGAGGACAGTGGCTCCGGCCGCAGCAAGGGTTGACTACACCTATTTAGACTAAGGTAGCCTTTCAAGGTGAGGACAAAAATATCCCACGGAAATTAGCGACCGATTTTTTCATGAAAGGATTGAATCCTGCAGTGTGGAAAGCCATCCGCCGCCTTCCAGACACGGAAGATTTCGATGCCGTAATAGCAAACGCCGAAAAGGAAGCGCGGATATTAGATCAGGAGCGTAAAGAGGATTTTAAACTGGTAGACTCCCTCACCTCTTTAGTATTAGTCGAGAAAATGGAAACTCTCCAAAAACAAATTAATCTCCCTGCGCGCTCTGTAATGGGCGCCACGCGACCACCCGCTGCCCCGCTCCCATGCCCCCCTGTGTAAAGCTCCACATTTTAGTGGAGCTGGGAGGCCGCTGCCCCAGGTGCATCGGCTTCCACACGTTGGATGCGTGCCATTATAGATGGCCGTGTGCCAACTGTGGCAGCTTTAGCTACCACCAGATCCTTTGCCAGCGGCCTCCCCTCCCAGGCCCTCCGCCGGAACCATTCGGGCAAAGTCATTAAGGCCCCTTCCCCCTTGCCCCTCACTATATCCCCATTTAGTTCCGGGTGTAGCGGTGTAGAACACAACACCGAGCCGCGCTTCTTCGGGGAGACTGCTCCCTCTCTTCACTCGCCGAGCTCGATAGCACCCCGCGGCCATTCACAGAGGCCACCGTACTCTCCTAGGGGTAGTCCCTATAAAAGGAGAGGTGCGAGCAACTACTAGTGCGGCCCTCCCCCGGCATCTATGCTGTCCTTTTGGCCGAACTGGCTTCTCTCCCCTACGTAGGCATTAAGGCCCCTCGTATATCCTTCTATTGTCTGTATAAAATGTATAAGTTTGTATGATGCTGCAACCTGTAGATTTATGTAAGATAAACTCTCTTACTTCAGTCTTTATGTGTTTTTACCCACTACGGGTCCAGCTCTTCAGGAGCTTCTTTTACAGCTGACAAACCGGACCGCTAGGTTTGTTACACGGGGACAGAACTTTTTCGGGAGGTGGCATGTGGGAAGATGGTTGCCGTAATGGGAACTTGCTAAGGCCCAGCGCGCGGTTTTCTACCAAGGCCAACTGAGTGGCCTTGGGGTTAGTATAAGAGGGCTTGGTGGGAGCAAGAGGGGGTAGCGGTAGGTGTAAGGGCCTAGGTATCGGGCTAGTTAGTTGACGGTTCGGACTCCCTTATGGGGTCCAAATCTTCCATTTTCTAGACGGTCCAGTGGTCCTTTTCTTGTAAGATATTATGTCCGGATTTTGTTGTGAACTATGTTGTAATATGCAGATAAAGTTGATAAAGAAATCTGTTGGTTGATCTTCCGGTTAATATCCAGGACGTTGGATATTACAATGTCCTCATTATAGACAACGCGGCGACAATATCCGTCAGCGTGCCATCTCCTAAATTGTTTCGAGCGTACAATACATTCCATATCCGTCATAACCACTGTGCCGCCGCGCCAGACCATATCACCTCCATATCCTCTCTTACTGTCCCCGGAGGTCGCCGAACCTATTACTCACACACCCACGACTCCGATAATTCTCCATATAAGCGCCCTCCTATCAGCCGGTTCCCTATTGTGGGAAGATGGTTGTGGAAAGATGGTTGCCGTAACGGGAACTTGCTGAAGCCCGGCTTGCGGTTTCCTGCCAAGGCCAACGGAGTGGAACCGCGGCCTTGGGGTTAGTAGAAGAGGGCTTGGTGGGAGCAAAAGGGGGTAGCGGTAGGTGTCAGGGCCTAGGCATCGGGTTAGTTAGTTAACGGCTCGGACTCCCTTATGGGGTCCAAACCTTCCCTCTTTTAGACGGTCCAGTGGCCCTTTTCCCTCGTAATGTCCGGATTTTGTTGTAACCTATGTACAATGTGCAGATAAAGTTGATAAAAAATCTTGTTGGTTGATCTTCCGGCTAATATCCTAGGCCAGGATATTACATGGAGGTCCCGGCTAGGGGTTTTTTGGAACCCTGACCTACGAACTCTTTCTTTTTTTCGCCTCTACTCTTCTAAGTCATACGTTGACAGTTCCTCCTTTTACTTTAAAAGGAGTTGAAGCGCAGAAGACTCCAATCATCAGTACAAGGTCACTCAGAAATTCCATATAGCATACGTCTCTGAGTCTTAGCAAGTCCTGCAGGCCGCACCACGCCTTGTACCACTATCAATAATGTTCAGTGGTGAACGCTCAGAGAGAGCTTAAATATAAACGTCCCCCTTCTCCTTATATAGACGACATAAACCCGAACAGCCCAGTAACTTATAGCATCGCGATTTTTTTCGCTATCTCTCAAGGCCATCAGCGGCATCCGTCACAAACAAAAAAAACCTTATCACTCTATCTGCCGCCCTTCTCTTACACTGGGCCGATCATCCGATACGGATCCCTAAATTCTCTATATAAACACCCCGCAACTAGAGACCACCATAAGTCGTCTCTACAGTCGACTTCATATTCCTCCTGCCTCTAGCCGAACTCTTCGACAGAAGACACCTACAGGAACCAAGGTTGGTAAAATTTAAATTTACTATCTTGAGTAACCCCTTGCCCTTTTGCAAGGACGGAAAATTTTAATTTCACCTTTTCTTTTCTTCGATAAATTTGTTGTATTCCTCATCCTCTTCTCCATTCCCTTACATTATCGTTATTAACATTTAAATCAAGAATAAAATAAACCAACTCATTTTTTTCCATCCAAACTGCCGCGCAACACACTTAATATAGACACCCCAAAAAGGCGCCCTACTAGAGAAGAGCGCGTAGCACGCTATAATTTAAATCGCGAGCAACATCTTTCGTCTGCCGCGACAAAACAGGATACAGAGGCATCAATCCTTGTTCCCTCACCTTCGCCAGAAGATTTACAAATCCTCTCGGACGAAGAGTTCTCTACTCCCAACCGCAACCAACTTTTAGATTCCCTCTATAAAGCAAACGTAGGTTCCCCTCAAGCATCCCGCTATCGCCGATCAATGGATGTCAAACCCCCCATGAATCCCACCTCTCTCTATACTTCATGTAAACTTCTAGATAATAGAGTGGCTAAATTTTCTGGGGACGAGGACAAGACTTTCGAGGAATTCCTCAATGAGTATACTGAGCTCGTCAATCGCCTGGGAATCCCAACAGACCACGCGCAATCCCTCCTTCCCTTATACCTTACCGGTGGAGCTAAACTTAAATTTAACAGCCTCACCGAGAACGAAAAGAGCGACTGGAACACCCTAACCGTCGCTCTAGCAAAAAATTCAAAAATCAAGCCCTACTAAGTAATATACGCGACGAACTCCATGGTCTCAAGCAGGGCAAAGACTCTGTAGGAGAGTTTGCCCGCAAAGTTTTGGCAAAAACTAAAGTGGCCTTCCAAGGTGAGGATAAAAATATCCGACGGAAACTAGCGACCGACTTCTTCATCAAAGGTCTTAACCCCACCGTACGCAAGGCTATTCGCCGTCTTCCAGATACGGAAGATTTTGATGCTGTTATAGCAAACGCTGAAAAGGAAGCGCGGATATTGGACCAGGAGCGCAAAGAGGACTTCAAGCTAGTAGACTCCCTAAATTCTTTAGTATTAGTTGACAAAATGGATACTCTCCAGAAGCAAATCAACCTGCTTACGGCAGCCCCTAACCCCAGGTCTCCAAACCGGTTCCCGCCTCATGCACCGCGACGACCTGTTTACGACCAACGGCAGCCGCAACAATTCCCTTCTCGGCGCGGTGGGTTTTTCACACCTAACCCGAGCAGAGGACTCCAAAACATGCGGAGACCACAAATGGGATGGTTTCGGAATCAGTGGAATCCACGCCGCTATTTCGATCCTACAAAAGCACCTCCATTTAACCAGCAATATGCACAACGAGGTCAGCGCCAACAAAATTTCCTTCCGCCCAATAATCCGCCGCGGTCATCTAACCCTCGCTTTTCTGCCATCATGCCCAATCCCGCTTTCTTTTGCATAATGACTCTCGTCGCCCTATTAGCTATACCGGTGACGTCAGCCACATATCAAATTTGCGGGCACAACCCCTTTTCCAATTCTTTGGCGCTCCCTCACCTCGTGAAATGTTCTACAACGCTTCACGAACCAATGATGAAACTTCCAGTCCAACTCTACGCCGGACGTAACGATCCCATCCAAATAACGGCTTATATGTGCTATAGGGACCTCATTCAAATAGAGGTGCATAGTTTTCTCTACATTCGCACTTCCCGCACTATAATTGACCGTCAACGCACCAGCATTCCTTCTCAAGACTGCACGCAGGCTCAAGCCACTCATACCATCCACGGTCACACCTTAACCGAAGTAAATCCCGGCCTCCAAACCACTTTGGAGATTGAAGAAACGGACACGCCACTCCCTTTATGGGGTAAGACTCTTCATCTCCGCAGTATTTACTCAATTGAAGCGGGTGAACTCGCTTCTTTTGATGGACAAGTGAGATCCAGTTCATTGGCCGATCTGGGTAACTGCACGTTCCCAGTAGGGAACTGCACTACACCCTCGGGAACAGTAATTTGGAAACCCACAGGAAACCATACCATCTGCCGGTTTAATCTGATCGAAAATTACGAATCGATAGTAATAGTATCTGCTCATCGCGGACCAAGAGCTCGCTTTTGAATTTAGTAATGATTACCTCACTAGATCAAAGCTGGTTAAAAATTGCCCATTCCACCAGACATACCTAACCACATCCGCACATCTTCTAGCCTTCCCTAGCATTCCACATAATGTAATGCTACAAGACTACATAACTGAAAAGGCTGCCCGCTTTCGTCATAAACGAGAAGTCCGCTACGTCCAAGACTCCGAGAACAAACAATCACGATACGAATGGGTTCCATCTCAGCCACCCCTCATCCAAGCTCTCTTCTGCGCTCAATCTCTATCGGATATCCCCGATTTTGAGACGCGGCCTATCGTCGACCAACGACTTCTTGCTCTAATCTTGCGATGGAACATCACTAACGACGATCTCAAAAGGAGTAAATTCTACGCACCGGAGTACCCACTACTCAGCACACTTCGAACCATTCGCTACGGCGAATATAGGTTCCGACAGCTAGCTCGCTTGCGCTATATCCAAGCTCGGCGACCGCGCAATTATGCTGAGACTACCATCCAACGCGATATGACTGAGGGAGTGATGTAAGTACGCATCCAAGCGCACCTCGTCACCATGCGCAAACACAGGACCGTTTCCACCTCCGCGGCTCACCTACCGCAAATCGGGAGATCCAGGGCAGAAAACCGTTTATAGGCGGCAGACCGCTCTCTGGGAACCGATCTTCCCGACGCTCGCGCGTCGCGCCCCTCGACCCGGTCCATCGGGTGTCTCCAGGCGTAAGCTGGAGACATGAGGCCCTGTTCTGCTTAGCGAGTAGGTCAATCCCCTGTCTGAGCTCCATCATATGTTGTGCACATTATGTTATTTATTTCGCATGCTCTATAATAAAATAGTCTGCGAACGATGTTTTATGTTGTGTTTTCCGCTACGGGACCGCCTCTCATTTCCTACGCTAATAACCTGAACCGCTGGGTTATTACACCACCCGCGCGAGGCCGTCTAGGAAAACACCACTCACGGAACAGGACATACGAACAGAAGGACACTACACTACCACCCGGGCCACTTGGCCTTCCGACTTCTCCTCTTGGGCTCCTCTGGCCTGGGATTCATCCCCTCTCCTTCCCATTCTTGTTCTATTTCTCGTTGTTCATAATTAATAAAATAAAGACTATGAACTAATAAAATGTATACTACGAAACTGTTCTTTTATGTAGCTGAGATGTAGAATAAATTACTAAGGAAAGGAAAGGCTTATATCCGGCTTCCTCAGGTGCCGCTACACTGAGAGACGGTACACCAAACCCTGAGGGAACCGAAGATATAACAGGACCACCGGCGCGAGGCCGCCTATGAAAACACCACTCACGGAACAGGACATACGAACAGAAGGACACTACACTACCACCCGGGCCACTTGGCCTTCCGACTTCTCCTCTTGGGCTCCTCTGGCTTGGGATTCATCCCCTCTCTTTTCCCATTCCTATTCTATTTCTCATTGTTCATAATTAATAAAATAAATACTATGAACTAATAAAATGTATACTACGAAACTGTTCTGTTATGTAGGTGAGATGTAGAATAAATTACTAAGGAAAGGAAAGGCTTATATCGGGCTTCCTCAGGTGCCGCTACACTGAGAGTCGGTACACCAAACCCTGAGGGAACCGAAGATATAACAGGACCACCCGCGCGAGGCCGTCTAGGAAAACACCACTCACGGAACAGGACATACGAAAAGAAGGACAATAGATCGTCACCCAGGCCCCTTGGCCTTCCGACTTCTTCCCTAGGATCTTCTCTGACTTTCAACTTTCAAAAGGAAAATTTCTTCAGATCGATATCATAGTTTTGCTTGACGCTAGTCGTCGTTTTGAAAACTCACCGCCTTAGTGTTTTTGAATACTCTGAGTCCCTTCTGGGATAAGAAAAGGGAACAACTTAAAATAGCAACTCTGAGTCCTTTCTTCGGTTAAGAAAACGAACACGCTAAAGAAAAAAAAACCGCGCGCTAGAATTATGGAACACATCCTGGAGCACAGAAGAAACGAACTTACGTCATTGCACCACAAATCTTTAAAGTAAGTGCCGGCACATTGTAAAAGTGCCAAGAAAAATAAGGGGCAAAACACTAAAATATGATACTGGAATAGATCTGCTTCCACTCTCTGTCTTCCTCCATCTCTTCCATTTTCCGCAAGATAGATCGTTTTCTATCCTGCATTGTAATGCCCTTTAAAGCTAGGTACAAAAGTACTATCAACACCATCAACCAAAGACGTCAAATCACAACAACGGAATCTACTGACAACAAAGCAATAACCGAAACTCCAAAACCAACCGTGACGTTTACCTTTTACTTCTTGTTTTTATTTAAAAAAGACCCTACCCTTAAATTTGCAACGATGAGCTCCCAACCAGAGAAGTCACAGAAAGAAGTCCTTCTCGACAGTTTTAATGCACTAACACTCACCGATAGAGTCAAGGCATTAGAAGAAGTAGTAGAACTACTGCGAAAATCCTTCACCAAACTAATCACCAAAACGACAACTTTCAACAAACATTCAAGAAAATAAAAGGGAAAATTTGCGCACAAACTTTCCCAATTATCCTATTACTATGCTCCGATGAACATCCAGCTGCCACCTTTTGCCACCCCTAATTATAGAAGAAAACCCTACTGTACACCCCATCTGTTATCGGATCACCTGCGCGAGGCCGTCCAGGAAAACACCACCCACGGAACAGGACATACGAACAGAAGGACACTAGATCGTCAGCCAAGCTACTTGGCCTTCCGACATCTTCCCTAGGATCTTCTCCGCCTTGGGATTCATCCCCTCTCCTTTCTCATTCTTATTCTGTTTCTCATTGTTCATAATTAATAAAATTATTACAATGAACTAATAAAATGTATATTACGGAACTGTTCTGTTATGTAGCTGAGATGTAGAATAAATTACTAAGGAAAGGAATGGCTTATATCCGGCTTCCTCAAGTGCCACTACACTGAAAGTCGGTACACCAAACGAAGATATAACATCCAGCCCTCCGGATCTCTCCCCTGCGTTGTCGGACCATCTGTCCCGCAATGCTCCTGTTACCATAAGGGTGAGGATTACCCCTGTGCTCTTTGTAGGGGAGCGCATGTAACCACGGTTTGCATCACCGCATTGCCCTATTGCGTTAAGGCCCACATTCTTTTTAAGCTTGGCAGGTGCTCCACGTACTCCATGCCCTCGAAACCTGCCAGGACAACGCAGTGTGCACCAGGTGCGGCGGTACCGACCACCACGCCGTGCTCTGCACCCACAACTTCCAGGGACCTCAATGTCTCCTTCAGGTATCGACTGTCCCGCTTGGTTCCTGTGGACATGGACCTCAATTAGGGGTAGGATGTAAGTACGCATCCAAGCGCTTCATTACCATGCGCCAACACGGGACCGTTCCCACCTCCGCGACTTTGCACCGCCCATCGGGAGATCCAGGGCCGAAAATCGTATATAGGCGGCAGACGGCTTTCTGGGATGCGATCATCCCGACGCTCGCGCGTCACGCTCCTCGACCCGGTCCATCGGGTGTAGTTCCCTGCCGGGGGCGAGTTGGACCCTGAGGACGGGGATTTAGGACCCTTGAGCCCCAAGATAGGATGCCAATTGTGGAGTTTCCCACTCCTCCCCGCCGGCGCCGTAACAGGAAGCTTAAGAGGAGCATGGTGGTTCCAGCAACAGCAAGGGTTGACTACTCTTTAGACAACCCTTGTGCGCTCTGCAATGGGCGCCACGAGACCACTCGCTGTACCGCACCATTGACCGCCCCCCCCCCCCCCCTCCCGGAGTAAAGCTCCACATTGTAGTGGAGTTGGGAGGCCGCTGCCCTCTAAACATACCCGTAGCTTTTATCCGTTATCGGATAGACCCTATGCACTCTGCCAGAGACCCCACGGTTACGGCCTTATACCGTAATTCCCTATTGTGTTATAGCTGTAAGTACGCATCCAAGCACACCTCGTCACCATGCGCAAACACAGGACCGTTTGCACCTCCGCGGCTCACCTACCGCAAATCGGGAGATCCAGGGCCGAAAACCTTATATAGGCGGCAGACGGCTCTCTGGAAACCGATCTTCCCGACGCTCGCGCGTCGCGCGCCTCGACCCGGTCCATCGGGTGTCTCCAGGCGTAAGCTGGAGACATGAGGCCCTGTTCTGCTTAGCGAGTAGGTCAATCCCCTGTCTGAGCTCCATCATATGTTGTGCACATTATGTTATTCATTTCGCATGCTCTATAATAAAATAGTCTGCGAACGATGTTTATGTTGTTTTCCGCTACGGGACCGCCTCTCATTTCCTACGCTAATAACCTGAACCGCTGGGTTATTACATGGAGGTCCCGGCACTACTAAATCCATTTCCTAGGGCTTATTTCTTAAAATTCTGCACTGAGTATCCTTTTGTAGTAAGACCGTCAGATTAAATCGTGCCTCATCTAGGACGATAGCGCAAGGACTCATGCTTACACGAGGCCCTCCAGAATTTAACTAAAGTAAAATTCTGAGCATCCAAGTCCTGGCCAGGCCGAACCACACTTCGTGTTTCTAATATTATTTTAATAATATTCAGTGGTGATCGAAATAGCGCAGGTCATTAAAATAATGTATTTTTAAATAGACTCAGTGCAGAAATAATCTCATAAACAGTAAATAATATTATTTAACTAATGTTAGATGCCCCGAAGCCCTAGTGAAATGGTATTTTAGTAATAATTTTAAAGCGGAACACAATCCTAACTATAGTGGACCATCACATATCCCAATAACATTTATCGTATCCCCCTTCTCTCTCACGATATCTTATTACGGACTATACGGCGGTCCTCATGACCTCGTTATAGGCAGCGCGGCGACAATATCCGTCAGTGCGCCATCGCCTAAATTGTCTTAAGTCCACAATAAACTCCATATCCGTCGCGGCCATTTTATATTATGCCGCCGCGACAGATTATATCATTGCCATATCCTCTCTTACTGCTCCTGGAGGGTGTCGCACCCATCAATCACCCACCTAGAACTCCGACGATTTCCCATATAAACCCCCTTCCCCCGCCGGAACACCATAGTCGATCTCGCTCTCGACTGTGGACTACCTTCCACACTATCTTCTCCAGCTGTTCATTTCCCCACCTTCGGCTACTTCCGCACCGTCTCTTGTCGAAAGACACCAACCACTCTCCAGTCAAGTCTCTTCGATCCGCCGTTCAACGCTTCAACGCCAACGTACACAGGACGTAGGGCCTATTCCTATCGAAGCTCCAATTACAACGGTCAAGACATTATTATTACACCATAATACTTAGTTTAAAAGCACACTTAGTGCCTAGGAAGACTGTCTCTCCAGTCACTAATTTTGTCAAGCTGCCTAAGGATCAGGATAAGTCCGATCGCAGCCAGCGTAGAGAACGTTATAATCTTCTCCGCGACAACTATTTTAAGTCTAGGGAAGGTGACATTGACGTAGGGGAAACTTTTTCCGAAGCTCACACTCCCGAAGAACCTACTGGTCTTCCCGAGGATTCATATTCACAGTTTGTTACTCCTGTTAAGGATTATTCTATAGACAATTTAACTGAAGATTTCGAGCGCACTTTTATTCCACATTCTACTCCTAAGATGGAAACCAAGCCGGTAATCCCCCAAATAGATCCCTCGCTCTATACAACTTGTAAATTATTGGACAATCGAGTAGATAAATTCTCCGGTGATGGCGATAAAACTTCTTCTTCTTCTTCTTCTTCTTCTTCAGCGTTTGTCCCGCATCGTAGCGGGGTCCGCTATTCTGGTGTTATGACGCCACCTTTCCCGATCCAGCGCTAGATCAGGGTAAACACCAGTAATCTTCAAGTCCGCATGTAACGTATCTAACCAGCGCTGCTTCGGGCGCCCTCTAGGCCGCTTTCCTATTACCTCGAAGTTAAGGCCTATCTTGCGGACGCTGTCTTCCTTTCCACGCAGAACATGGCCGTACCATCGCAAGCGAGCTTCGCGCATCTTGTCGGCTATCGGCGTGACACCGAACTTCTGCCGAATAGCATCGTTTCGAATGCGGTCCATGCGCGTGACTCCAGCCGTCCAGCGCAGCATCTTCGTCTCCATGACATTGAGGCGCGTTTCAACTTCCCTGGTCGCAGGCCAACACTCAGCGCCGTACATCGCTACTGGCCGGACGACTGCTCTGTATATCTTCGACTTCAAGCGCTCCGGTATCTTCCTATCGCAGAGCACCCCAGTCAACGAGCGCCACTTGGACCAAGCTGCACTCACGCGTGAATTCACTTCAGTCATCAGTTTGCCGTCAGACGTGACTGCTGATCCCAGGTACTTAAAGACCGAAGTGCGTGGGAGCTCGATGCCGTTAACCTTGATGGAGCTGGACTCAGTAACGTCCGTCGTTAGATATTCGGTCTTCTTCACGTTCAATCTGAGTCCAAACCGCTCCAAGCGATCACACCAAGCTTGCACCTCTCGCTCGAGTTCATCTTTATCTTCGCTAGCGAGCATTACGTCATCAGCATAAAGCAACGTCCAAGGGACGGGGTTCTGAAGATCTCGTGTGATGGCATCCATGACGACAACAAAGAGGAGTGGGGAAAGCGCAGAACCCTGATGTACCCCGACAGAGATGGGAAACTCCATCGAGGTTCCAGCTGCAGCTTGAACTCGACTCTTTGGACAAGAGTAGAGAATTCGCACCCACTCTATGAGCTCTTCGGGAACTCCATGATGTCGCAAGGCGTACCATATCACTTCACGCGGTACGCGGTCAAAGGCCTTCTCTAAGTCGAGGAAGGCGATATGCACCGACTTCTGTTTCTCGCGATGCTTCTCTATCAGGAGGCGGGCGGCGTGAATGGCATCAATGGTGCCACAGCCAGCCACGAAGCCGCACTGATTGCTGGACAGCTGGACGATGTCACGAATTCGTCCGTCGATAATTCGCTCAAAGATCTTCATGCTGTGCGAAAGCAAGCGAATCGGACGGTAATTGGAGCAGTCTGCAGGACTGCCCTTCTTCTTCCAAATCGGAATCGTCGTACTTTGGCGCCAACACTCAGGCACTTTTTTCTCCGCCACAACCTGATTAAAGAACTTCGCCAACCACTCAGCAGGGTACCAAAACTTCGACTTCCACAGTTCTGCTGCCACGTCGTCGGGCCCAGTCGCTTTGCCTGGCCTCATCTTCTTCAAAGCCGCTTCAATCTCCTCCACGGTGATCTTCTGAACGGGGCCGTGGGTTGGAGCCGTTGAGGGGATGGCTGGATGAGGAAATTCTACTGTAGAGATTTCCTCAAAGTAATCGCGCCATCGCTTCAATGCCTTCTTGCGGTCCATAAGAAGATGGCCGTTCTCATCATTGATGCCGAAGAACTTCTCGATGTCCTCGGTCTGGCGATGGCGATTCTTTGCGAGTCGGTACAGATACCGCTCACCATCGCGCGACTCGAGCTTCTCGTTGACATCTCCATAATGAGTGGCTTTTGCAACAGCCACTGCCTTCTTTGCAGCTTTCTTCGCTTCTTGGTACTTCCGCCAGTTATCGGCTGTCTTTTCGCCGAGAAACACGTGATATAGCGTCTTCTTCTCTCGAACTTTGGCTTTCACGTCATCTGTCCACAGCCAGGCCTGCTTGTCGACCTTCCGTCGTCCAGGCTTCGTGATGCCGAGCTCCGACCGTGCAGCGTGACGAATCGCGTCGGTGGCCTTTTCCCAAGTTTCGTCGACAGTTGTCACTGTCGGTAACCGCACGCGAGAAATCACAGCTGCTTCCTTCTCTTTCATTCGCCACCACTTGATTCTTGGTGCACCGCATCGCTCGACCTGCTTCAGCCTCGGAGGGGCGATCTTTAAAGTACAGATCAGCGGTCGATGCTGTGGGGCGACCGTCTCATATGGCACGACCTTCGCGTCTGTGACAAGACTTCGATCTCGATCCTTCACAAGGACAAAGTCTATCTGAGTCCTGGTGTTCCCGCTATAGAACGAGATGAGGTGGGAATCGCGTTTGCGAAATACGGTGTTCACTATGGTGAGGTTGTGCGATTCCGCATATTCAAGGATACGCTCACCATCTGCGTTACGCGACCCGTAACCGAACCCACCATGACAGCCGTACCCGTCTTTCGTCACGCCGACGTGCCCGTTGAGGTCACCAGCGACTATGATGACATCTTTCGACGGTACCTCTGCTGTCTTCTCATCAAGCAGGCTCCAGAACTCTTCCTTGGCTTGATCCGAGCAGCCAGTCTGCGGAGCATACGCAGAGAAGAAGTGATAGAGTCGCTCCTTCGCGGCGACAACGATCTTCATCAATCGATCGTCAAAGCGCTCGACGCTTACAATCGAGTCACGAAATCGTTCGGAGACGATTATTCCGACACCACTGGTGGTCCTGGGACTTCCACATAGAACGGCCTTGAAGCCTCGTCCTATGTCCCTTGACTTGCGGCAGGACCACCTCGTCTCCTGCACCGCACAGAGATCAACTCTTCTACGCTCCAGTGCTTCAACCAACTCGCACGAGCGGCCCGTCAACGTACCCACATTCAGCGTAGCCACGCGGGTCCTGCTTACGTTACGGGACTTTCGGACTAACTCAGTTGCCCCCCGATGCCGTCCTCGCATCAGGGACCCTCGCATACTTTCCACACTCGCCGGGCTTTGCGAGTGCGCGTCGGCTCCCGCGGACGCCGTAGCACTATCTCGATAAACCTGAACAGTCATACACCATGAGATGTGACATGGATCTTCGTAGGCCGGCCTGTCACAAGGGCCTGTCGCCTGCAATCGAATGTCCGTGATCGGCTTAGCTCGCAGAGCGAACAGTTTCCAGTGGCACCACGTGGAGGAACGGACATCGCCACCGATGGCGATAAAACATTTGAAGAATTTTTAGAGGATTACACTGAACTTGTAGAACGTTTAGGTATTCCCCTTGATCATGCGAAGTCGCTCATGCCTCCATACCTGACAGGTGGAGCTAAACTAAAATATTATAGCCTTCCAAGCTCAGATAGAAATGACTGGAAAACCATGGCTACTGCTCTCGCCAAGAAATTTAAGAATCAAGCTTTATTAAGCAACATTCGAGATCAGTTACATCATCTTAAACAAGGAAAAGAGTCTATAGGCTAGTTTGCAAGGAAGATATTGTCGCGAACAAAGGTCGCCTTCCAAGGTGAAGATAAAACTATACCCCGCAAACTCGCCATAGATTTCTTTATAAAGGGACTCAGACATGAGATCAGAAAAGCGATTAGACGTCTCCCTGACACCGACGATTTCGAGTCCGTGGTCGCGAACGCTGAAAAGGAAAGTAGAATCTTAGATCAAGAACGCAAGGAAGATCATCGCATCATAGAGAACTTGAATTCCTTAGCAATAGCTGATATGGTAGACACCCTTGAGGAGAAAATAAATAGTCTCGCAATTCCAAGACCACCCCGCAATCAGTTTCCTAACCAAAATAGGAACTTCAGAGGGCGCTCCAATCAGCCCCAAAGAAGGAATAATCGGGGATTTCCTGTCCAAAACCAACCTAGGTATAGTAACCGCCCAAGGCAACCCCCGCAAGGCAGATTTGCCAATTTTTGGAATCTTCCCAGATATTTTTGTCTACCATTCCGATAGAACTACCAAGGATACAAACCCTAGATTTCCTTCTTTAATGCCTAACGCATCATTTTTCTGTATTCTACATTAGCCTTCCTCTCTTCGCTGCCACTAACTGACGGTAAATATCAGTTATGCGGTACTAATCCGTTTTCAAATACACTCTTGCTGCCCCCACTAAACCGATGTTCAACCAATATGGAAGAACCGATGTTAAGGACTTCGGTTCACTTATATGTTCAGCGCAATTAAGGATTACTGCTCATAATTGCTATCGCGACCTCGTCAAAATAGAGGCCCACAATTTTCTCAACGTCTTCTTTCGTTGTTCTTGGACGCCGCCAGAACCCATCAACCACCCTCCTATGACTCTAATAATTTTCCATATAAACCCCTTCACCATAGTAGATCTCGCTCTCGACTGTGGACTACATTCCACACCATTTCCTCCAGTTGCCTATTTTCCAACCTTCCTTTGCTCCCACAGCGTCGCTTGTCGAAAGTCATCAGCAGCATTCCTGGTAATTCCCGACGATCAACGACCCCCGGCGAATACAAGACTACTCAGGACCTATTCCTATTGCATCTCCATTACAAAGCAAGATGATAGCGACAGCGTCACAACGCTTTAATCGTACCCCGCGCCACCGCTCATCGTCTTCCGACGACGAATGCGCGTCACCGATGAAGGACGACCGTAAGCCCAGTCCGACTCCGGCACAACAGCCCACCAGCAAATCTCGCGATACTACCTCAACGAAGCATCCGCGAGTGTCGCCACCGAAGCTTCGATGTCCCTCACCGTGTCCTGGAACCCGTTATAGAATGGTAGTCAGGTCATACACTCCCTCTTCCTCAGATACAGACGACGAACAGCGTCATTTTCAGCCTAACTCAGCCCCTCGCGTCTTTCTATACTAAGCATAATCCTCCGGATCTCTCCCCTGCGTCATTGAGGAGAATTATCCCTGTGCTCTTTGTAGGGGAGCCTATGCAACTACTGTTTGCTCCACCGTTGTCCTTCTGCGTTAAGGTCACACTTTCTTTAAGTTGGGTAGGTGCTCCCGATGTATAGGATTCCACCCCCCCCCCCCCCCCGAGACCTGCTAAGACAACGAAGCCTCAACGTCCCCTCCAGCTATCCAGTGCCCCGCTTGGTCCCTATGGACATGGACGTCAATTAGGGGTTAGATATCACTATGCATCTAAGCACACCTTCTCGCCTTGCCCCAGCACCTTTTCCACCACCGCGCCTACGATTCCGGACGTCTGGCGATCCAGGGCAGGAAAAGGTATATAGGTGGCAGATGGCTATCTGGGAGCCGATTTTCCCGACGCTCGTGCATCGCGCTCCTCGACTCAGCCCGACGGATTCCTCCAGGCATAAGCTGGAAATGTAAGTCCCACGGATCCCGCCTGTCTTGCGAGTAGGTCAATCCTCTTGCCTAAGGCTCCATCACTTATTGTGCATGCTATGTTATTTGTTTTCACATACTCTCAAATAAAATAATCTTCGAACCATGTCTTCTGTCGTGTTTTCCGCTACGGGATCGCCTCCCACTTTCTACGCTAATAATCTGAACCGTTAGGTAATTACAAAGGATATTCATTGCTTTAAAACTTTATTGCAACAAAATTGCACAGTGAACGAGGAAAGAATGAGTACGATAGCAAATCTACCACGAAGAACTTGACAACTGGACTGAAGAACTTAAGCAGTGTGGCTGACGGAAAATATCCTGCGCACTTTCAGTTAGCAGCCACGCAATATGTCCGAACCACTTAGTCGGCCTCGCACACAAGAATAAAGGAAAAGCGGCTAAAAATTAATAACAGCCAATGATTTTTTGTACGGTGTCTTTCGTTATAATGCTCTGAAGAAAGGCTATCTATCTCAGACTCTATCTCAGAAAAATGTGATGCCCAAGCGCCTCTAGACAATGGCCGTTCTAGATGCGTTATGGTGATGGAGCTTAACTGGCTAAAGTGGTGATTACTCTAGGTCGTCTTTCTTATCCTGCTTCTGCTCCCCTCTTTTTCTGGTTGGTCGCTTGCCGTTGAGTCTAATTGCAGCCTTTCCTTGCTTCTCCTTATTACTAGTCTTTCACTTTCTCCTGCACTTTTGCGCTCTGTTGCGCCTCCGCTGTTACTTTTCTTCGTAGATTTCTCTCGCACTGCTGACTTTCGCGTCTTCAGAGCCTCGAGCTTTTTATACAGGAAATCTGAAATGGGAAGTTCAGGTAATAATAAATAGTACCGTTGGTGAAGCAGAACAGTTGCAATTAGACAGCCCTTATGCGATTCCTCGCGCACCGCTTACTTCTAACAAGAGTACGTGTACGTGTACTATGAGTTCTTCGAACAGGTTGCAAAGACGCACCTCGGAGGTGCGGGAGCGCGCTGTTGCTCGTACTCTAGCCTAGGTAGCCAATCGGGCTCGGGTGCAGCCGCTTGGCGGGATTCTTGATTGGCTGTCGTGATTATGGAGAAGCATTGGTGCGTTCCCACACCCCTGCAGTGCGACTTCGCGACATATACCGGATTCTGAACATACACAGTGATGTTTGATAGAATTCAGTGCTTGCACCACGAAAAACGTTTTACTCTGATCGCTACGTGTCAGGCTGAAGCATTTTGAAACCCTAACGTAAGCGAAATGAAATTTGATTGTTTTTTAAAAGTCCTTTCATTGGAACAAGCTAAGTTAGCAAAACTTCGCTAAGATTTCAAGTGTTGAGGAAAGAATGATCACATGTTACAGTGCCAATGATAGTTGATATGGAGTGCCATTGTTGTTGATCTGTGCTTCCACGTCGTCAGGAGCCGCCCCTCCACCATGGTTGGCAGCAATGCTGTCGGTACTCCAACAGCAGAACCAGCAGATGGTTTCTATGATGGAGAAGCTGCTGGAAAACAAAGCTGCTCCAACCACACCGCCTGCCATACCCCTCCCCGCACCCGACCCATACGGCGACCTCGTCGGAGACCTACCCACCTTCTGTTACGACGACGACGATACCACCTTCAAGGACTGGTTCAGGCGATATGGACCAGTCATCAATGATCGAGGTTCGTCGCTGCCTGACGAACGCAACCTGTTGCTGGACAAGCTCGAGAGACACGCGTATAAAACCTATTCCGACTACGTTCTACCACAAGAGCCACGACATATCGACCTGGCTGCTACTGTGGACAAGCTGACCAAGCTATTCGGACCGAAGCAGACGTTGATTCGACGACGTTTCGAGTTCCTGCAGATAACATGCGAGCCGTTGACTACGTCACACGTCCCCTATCGAGACTTCAGCAACAAAATAAAGAAGAAGCTCAGGATGCTTCAATAAAAGACGTCGACGACGATTCTCTAAAATGCCTAGTATTCTTATCAGAACTAACCGACCCGTCCCACTCTGACGTCCGGCTCCGACTGCTGAGTCGTCTCAATTGCTTGAAGGAAGGCGATGCATCACCCTCTCTAGACGACTTCGTAAACGATTGCGAAACCTTCGTCGCCCTCAGATCCGACAATCGCACGATGGAATCAAAGAGGTGAATGCTGCACATTATTACATCAAGCCAAGCGGAATGCATAGACAGCGTCAATCTCGGAACGTGATGTTCCGCCACCGATCGACATCACGAGAGCCACGTCAGGAACCAACGTCGACTTCTACCATCAAAAGGACACGTTTTTCTTCAAAGAAGTCGAGATTCCGACAACGAAATATTCGTTGCAACAACGCGTCATCAGCGACACAGAATGCACGCACCTACCTGAAAGTGGAAATAAACGGATTTTCCACTAGGCTCCAGCTGGACACTGGGTCTGGTGATTTCGCGTCGAACATGGAGCGAGATGGGATCCCCAACCATCAGTCGTGCTGCTGTACCGGTCAAGACAGCCGACGGATCACCAATGCACATCATTGGACTATTCAAAGCAAACTTCACCATATTTGACCGTCACCAGAGAGTCGCAACGGGACAAGGAAACTGCTACGTCACCGAGGCAACTGACCTGCTCGGACTAGAATGGTGCGTCGAGATGGAGCAGTATCGCCAGCTTAAGGAGCAATTCCACTGTCGACTAGCCACAGCCGCACTCAATGACATCCGGAACGAAACGGTCCCCTTCATAAAACGTAGTTTCGCTGAAGTATTCCTGCCTGGCCTTGGACACTGCACGAAGGCAAAAGCAAAGCTATTTCTTAGACCTGAGGCCCAGTCTGTCTTTCGTCAGAGGCGTCCTGTACCCTTTGCTTTCCAGTCCAGCGTCGATATGGAAATCGACAGACTTCTCGCTGAAAATGTTCTGTCGCCAGTTGATCACTCCAACTGGGCAGCTCCTGTAGTGGTCGTGAAGAAGAGCAGTGGATCAATTCGTCTCTGTGCAGACTTCTCCACTGGACTCAACAACGCTTTGATGCTCCATCTGCACCCGTTGCCTACGACCGAAGAAATATTCACGGAACTCAACGGTGGTGAGCTTTCTTCTCAAATTGATTTAGCGGATGCCTATCTTCAGATCGAAGTGGAAGACGAATCGAATCGAAGGAGCTACTCACCATAAACACACATCGCGGTCTGTTCCGCTACAACCGCTTGCCGTTCGGGGTGAAGTCAGCCCCCGGAATCTTCCAACAGATTATCGACTCAATGATATCCGGACTTCATGGAGTGGCAGCTTACCTGGACGACATCATCGTGACCGGAAGGACAATAGAAGAACATCGCAAAAACTTGGAGGCACTATTCAAACGAATCCACGATTACGGATTCCGTATTTGACTGCAGAAGTGCCATTTTATGATGCCAGAAATCAACCACCTCGGCGTCATAATCGACAAGAATGGACGCCGCCCTGACCCAGAGAAAATCAAGCCCATTACTGAAATGCCACGGCCTCAAAATGTGGCACAACTCCGCCCGTTCCTAGGAATGATAAACCAGTACGGCACGTTCGTTAAAGAAATGCACAACTTACGTGCCCCGCTGGACGCACTGCTCAAGAAGGATGCTGAATTCAAGTGGACACTTGAACAAGAAGAAGCCTTCGAGCGAGCCAAGGAAGTTATTGCCTCGCCTCTACTCCTCACCCACTACGATCCCAAGTTGGAAATCGTTGTAGCAGCTGATGCATCCGACTACGGCATTGGAGCGGTAATCGTACACCGGTTCAAGAACGGTACAGAAAAGGCTATATGTCATGCCAGCCGACGCTTGAACAAATCGGAAAAGAAGTACGGTCAAATAGAAAAAAGAAGGACTCGCACTGGTCTTCGCTGTACGTAGGTTTCACCGCTACCTTATGGGACGACAGTTCAAACTGCTGACGGACCACAAGCCACAATTGACTATTTTCGGAAGCAAACAAGGTGTTCCGACTTACACCGCTAATCGACTTTTGCGGTGGTCGCTTATTCTGATGAGCTACGACTTCCAGATCGAGTACAGACGGACAGTGGACTTCGGTCAAGCAGATGCGTTGTCCCGACTGATCGCGGAACAATCACAATCCACAGAGGACTTTGTCATCGCCACGGCAGCAAGAGAAACCGAAGCGGCCTGCCGTTCCGTGCGAAAAATCCTGCCCGTTCCTATGGATAAGATCGCTGAAGAAAGCGCCCAGGACGAAACTCTTCGTAAGGTGATGGACTCCGTCCGAGTGGATTCTTGGCCACCAAAGCCATCGCCTGAAATCGCATGTTACGCCAGCCTTTGTCAATCGCTATCGTTGGACCACGATTGCCTCTTCTTTGGACCCCGAATCGTCATTCCGAAGAGTCTCCAGGGTCGAGTATTGGATCTGCTGCATGATGGACATCCCGTAACCACGAGGATGAAGATGCTTGCCAGATCTTATGTATACTGGACTAATATCACTAAAGACATCGAAGACTGCGTGCGAAGATGTCGAAGCTGTCAAGAAGCAGCAAAGGAACCAATAAAGACAACACTTTTCTCTTGGCCAATGGAAACGGAATCGTGGACAAGAATTCACATCGTCCTTGCTGGACCAGTCGACAGAAAGATGTTTCTCATCGTGGTCGATGCCTTCTCTAAATGGCCTGAAGTAATCGAAATGAAATCGACAACGGCCAAGACCACAATTCGCCAGCTTTCCCGACTCTTCGCTCAGTTTGGGAATCCAAAACCACTAGTGTCGGACAATGGAAGTCAGTTTACTTCAAGGGAGTTTGCAGACTTCTGCGAAACCAATGGCATCGAGCACATCCGATCGCCGCCGTTTCACCCTGAATCGAATGGACAGGTCGAGCGCTTCGTTGACGCTTTCATGAGGACGATGCGGAAGTTGGAGAGCTCGCTAATGGACGCAGACGCACTTCAGAAATTCTTGGCAGTGTACCGGAGAACGCCATGCCCATCATCACCAAACGGACGATCTCCAGCCGAAAATTTCCTGCAGAGAAACATTCGATCACCACTGTCTCTGCTGACGACATCATCAACTAGGAACACAGCGAGAAACTACCCCATGGAAAATCAATTCAACCGCCACCACGGGGCTCGATCCAAAATCTTCGCACCGGGCGAAGTCGTATGGGTGCGTGAGTACGGAAGGCAGCAAAGGAAATGGACACCTGGAAGAATCGTTTCCCGTCATGAAAACGCCGTTATGATGTACTCGTCGATGGCACTACACAAAGACGCCACACAAATCAACTGCGCCACAATATCCAGCAAGAAGCCGATGGAACATCAGCCAATTTGGACGACCTACTTATGGACATAACCACAACTTCGTCACCGCCTACGACAGCCACTACTACGGAGCAGCCGGCAGCGTCGGAACCAAGAAATGGATCGGAGACAGAGACGACGGTACAAGCAGACCAACGACCTCAACGCGTGAGACGACCCACATGCCGGCTACAAATGGACCCATCACTGCGATCATATACATAGGTTATCAGATGAATCAGTTGTGTTGTTTCAACTTTACAATGTTCATCTTAGGAGGGAGGTGTTGAGAAAAGAATGATCATATGTTACAGTGCCAATGATAGTTGATATGGAGTGCCATTGTTGTTGATCTGTGACTATCAAACTAATCAATCAGGCGGCCCTGTGGGCCCTATATAAGGCTGTCGTTCTCACACCGGTAGCTCAGTGCTCTTCTGTCTAATAAACCTGTCTTCACGCCGTCGGATCTCCTACATCAAGCACCTGAGTAACCGCGGTACTTTCCGATTTAAGATTTTGCAACAAAATGGTCAATATACCATTCTCTAATGTTTGTTGCTAATATAAATAAATCCACTTTGGAAAATATTAAAAGCGACATTAACTATCTAACAGACCAACAATATTCAGTATATATGAGTACATGTCGCGTGGAAATGACGCTTACCACTCCCTGATGATGTCTGTCGAGGTGCTGAAATAGACTGGTTTATGCTACTAATGTATTTCATCTGATAGCCCCATTTTAAATTAAATGTTTGCTTGTGCGCAGCTATCAACTTACAGACGTTAAGCTTTCCTGTTGACGTCTTCTGCGTAGAACGAAGACCTTTTGGAGTTTCTTGAGATGCCTTCTGAAACTCCTGCACTTTCGTGAGCATGTGTTGGAAACCCACTTTTATGTGGAGCAAGCCTTAGGCTCCTTTTTGTCTTTGAAATCTATTTATTCAATTACTTGTTTAAAGCAATCCGATACCAAGCCCTAAAAACAATAACTAGAAAAGAGTGATAGTAATGACGAGTTGTAGAACCATGCTGAATGCCCAGGAAACAGCTACGTTGAAAAAACAGCAGCAAGAAAGGCATGGATTGCAGCATAAAACGCTTCCGAAATAAAACGAAATGGAAATATCTAGGAAGTGCTCTGCAAAGGACGTTTAGAACGATGATGTAACTGATTCTTTTTGAACGACTGTTTTGAATAGGAGGAATTCCTAGGCTTCCTCCTATTTTCCATGAAACGTTGTGGATTGCGACGGATTCTGCCTCTTCTGACTTGGCATGCCCTCAGAATCACGTCAAAAGTTGGCCTTCCACTTCCTGGACGGTTCATTTCAATGCAATTCATTACGACCATAAGAGACAGTCGTGAAAAATCCTCATCTGCGCAAAGTTCCTCGAGCCTATGGACGATTGCTTGAGCAATTCTAGCAGACATTTGAATCTGTTAAGACATGTTTCCGGTCCTGTCTAACTTGATGACAGCTGTTCTCTTGCTTCTGCCTAGAATAGCCTTGAAGGTAGCAGTACAAACCAAAGGAAGGCTGGTGTAATAGAGACCGATCAATAACATAAACAGACGCCATAGGTAGATCAAGTAGTATTGATCTGTTGTGATCAGACGTAAGAGTTGCAGCTGATCTTGGTTTCAAACATATGTTGTGGCTGGTGGATATATTTTCCCTAATAGTTATTTAGAGTCATCGGTCACTAGTGCCCAGAACAAGAACGATAGATTTCACGCTCTTCTTCTACTTCGAGAGAGAAGAACAGTTGGGCTACTCTAGCATGCGACCTTGGAGAAATGAGCAATTGACAGCGTGACAGAAAATAATGGTAATTTTGGGGTTTTAGTGGGTTCAGCAAATCTTCGACTGTTAATAGTGAGTAGCAAGCCACTTAAAGAGCATGAGGAATAGAATAGAATAGAGAATAAAAATATAAGAACAGGACGCACCGATTTGATGAAGGAGCGTTGCGTTGCGCTCAAACCGGTTGCCTTTGTGCGCTTAACATTAAGCATTCAAGGTGGGAGATATATAGTGTTCTAGAAAATTGCACCGACAAGGGAAGCCCATAAACTTCCTCAAAGATTCTCGACGAGACCTATACGGTCTTGTAGGGCTTCGGACGGGGATCACAGAACTGTGCTTCGTTTCTGCTACGAGCCACTAGGTGGTCCGGAAAAGGCAAAAATGGTATCACTTCAGAGCGGGTTGATAAGGCATAAGTGACACCTGAATGGCCCTGTCGGGAGCTATTTAAGCTACTGACCACGAATCTGTCACTCTTTTTCTGAATTATCACTTTGCTTGTACTATTTTCATCAAAGTTGAAGTCGAAGGTTGGAAAATAAGTCTGACAACATTGGAGAAGGAAACGATCCCACTAACGTGTACAGCTTAAGTCATCCATATCTACCGTAACCTACCGTAATTGACCGAAATTTTAAAAATAGATGTCATATCCGTGATCAGCACCCCAAGTAACCCTCTGAGCGATGTTTGAGCGAAAAATTTTCTGTCGGCCTCTCCTTGACCTTTGGAGTCGTGAAAGGCAGCAGTGCCAGTTATTCTGCGTATGCTCCTTTAACTTACACATATCTATCGTAACCTTCTGTGATCCATCGTTTCATCGAAATTGGTAGCCAAATTGGTGCTCTGCATCCCAAATAACCCTAAAGATGAATTTTGGATAAAAATTTTTTCTCGACCTCCAGAGTAGATGGAGTGAATGCAAGTGCTCCTATCTGCAGTGCTCCCGACCCGTCTCCTGTAAGATCCGAAACTCGCTCGGTCCAGCTGCACCGCGTGTGTTGTGTGAATGCACACAAACACCGCATTTGACGACACCGCCCTAGAGATGCACCTCAGGGGCCACGGTGGAAGCTCTTCTTCCTCCGCCAAGCCGCGCGCATCGCGTCGTGTCGACGTGGCAACTTTCGATATCCACCGACGCCACGGTCAGGCGATATGGAGGAGGATCGTTGATCGGTCGATGGCGGATCGCGGCTCTTACACCGCCGCTACTGGAGAACCCTGGAAGACGGGAGCAGTTCTCGCACAAGCAGCTTGAATGCGCCACAACATGTAGTCCCTTTCCTAGCCTGGTTCTGCGCTCGAAGAGCGCGGAACCCAGCGGCGGACTCCTCCTGAGCTACGAAAGCAGTCACCACACCGGCAGCTTGGATCGCACATACCCTGGAGTCCCTTCCCGAGCCTAGTTCTGCGCTCGAAGAGCGCAGAACCCAGCTGCGGACTCCCCCTGATCGAGGAATGCACTTAGAGGGCGATTTTTGGACGACGCCGTCGAATTCAGTGTGTTGTGTGCATTCACACAACACACGCGGTGCAGCTGGACCGAGCGAGCTTAGGAACGTAGTCCCGTCTCCCGTAAGTGTGTAAGAGAATCGTGAGGAAGAAACACACAGCAAGGCGTCCAATTACACAAGGTGGATAAAATATGCAGTACTTGGGAACAGTTAGCTGAAATAGTGAAAGCTGCGAGAAGAATAAAAAGCAGTCTATGAGGAAATGGGTAAGAGCAATGAGCTTGTCTTTATGATGGGTCAATTCATTGCTTCTCGATCTTGTTCATGAATGAGGTGACAGTGAGAAACACTTCCAAAGTAATTGAGAACATACCAAAGAGGTCATATGGGGATAGCATCTAACGGAACATTCCTCAGCGAGACGAGCATAGTTTAATGGACGCGGTATCGCTCCGCGCAACAAAACCTGCTTCTTCCACATCTGACAGTAGGTTGAAAGCGGGGTTAGAACACGGGGAAGATACCCTACCGGAGCCAAAATGTAATCTTCATTTGTAAAAATGCTAGCAGTCCATCTAGGGACGCAGTAACCCCACCACCGAAATCGAACCCACGACCCCCTCCCGCAACTCTGCCTCGCTATCCGCACGGCCATCCGGTCGCTGTCGCAAGCGGCGACGAATGAACCACTTGAATGTCACTGCAGCTTCGTCTAGGAAACGTGGGAAATCACTATAATCAAACTTTAATTTGAGCTCCAAACCTTTTGTAAGTTAAGTTCAGAGCACAACAGGGCCATTCCAGGTGTCACATTTGCCTTATCAGCCCACCCTGAAGCGGTACCATTTTTTGCCATTTTCGGACCACCCAGTGGCCCGTAGCAAAAACGAAGCACAGTTCTGTGATCCTCGTCCGATGCTCTACAAGACCATATAGGTCACGTTGAGAATTTTTGGGGGAAGTTCATGAGCCTCCCTTGTGATACTTCCTAAAGAGACTATATGTAAGGGTGTGGCCGACTCGAGTCTTTGACCACATCCCTACAACTAGCCGTGAATGTGGTAACGACCATACACTAGTGACTTTGTCGGCTTTCTTGACGGGTTCAGTCGTTGGTGATTGTGTATCATCAACGGGATTGTGGCGGAGAAGCTGAAACACTAAACATTGGTTTTCCATGATTGGATGTAAAGTGCGAGCAAAAACAGGTTGCAAAACAATAGCTTAGTAATCAAGGATCATCTCAATCAGTACGTATTAGGTTGTAACGAAATAAATGGCACTGAACCACTGTAAATTTAAACAGTTAATATCTCGGCTTGTAGGCAAATTTATTAATCGAAATAAAAACCTTCTGATTCTACACATCTTTGCCAACGTGACACAAGCTTTTTTATCCCAGTAGCATAAAAATCAGAAGTTCTGGAATTGACGAAATCTTCGAAGGCACTTTCGGCATCCTGTTGGTATTTGAATATTTTCCCTACCAAGAAGTCGCCAAGATGCTTGAAGAAATGGAGTCTGTTGGGGAGAGGTCGGGAGAAAACGGAGGATGTGGTAGAGTTTCAATGCTCAGCTCATTCAATTTCTGCAACGTCATTCGTGCTACATGGGGCGAGCATTGTCGTGCAGAAGGAGAACTCGCCTTCGGTTTACCAAGGCCGGCCGGATATCCTTCAACTTTTTCATCATTTCTTCAATTTCAATGCAGTACTTCTCTGCCGTGATGGATTCACCGGGAGGGAGGAAGCTGTGGTGAATAATTCCCAGCGAACACCACCATACTGTCACCATTACTTTCTTTCGGTGCAATTCCGGCTTCGCAAAAACATTGGGGCTCTCATCGCTGTCCACCCACTGTGCCGATCGTCGCCTGTTGTCGTACATTATCCATTTCCCGTCACAGGTTACGACGCGATCAAGGAATGGGTCCGTTTCGTTCCGTAGAAGCAGTGCGGACGAGATCTCATATCGTCGGTTTCTTTGCTCTTCAGACAGCTCGTGAGGGACCCATCTTTCCAGCTTTCTGGTCGTTCCAATTTCCTTCAGATGCCGGGCACCTGTGTTGTGACTGACGCCAAGAACCTTCGCTATCTCCCTGGTACCTTTGTGTGGATCCTCCTCTACCACATCTCTCAGCTTGTCCTCATCAACATCACTATGCCTCCCACGACCTTCATGTTCTTCCAAGCTCTCATCTCCATTCCGGAACTTCTGATACCAACGATACGCCGTCCGAATTGTGGAACATCCTTGACCGAATGCGGCGTTGATCCTCTCGTCCGCCTCCTTAGCTGTAGTGCCCAGCTTGAATTCATACAAGTAAATGCCTCGGATTACCCTTTTGTCCATCTGCAAAAAAGTCAATAAAACTCTAAAGTTTTCCCACTTTTACATAGAAGATTTGGTACTCTCCGGTAGAGCAAAGTTTGCGCTTCTAAATGATATGCCACATGTAACGGTTTGTTCTTGATCAAACGCGTAAAGACGCGCCAAAAAATGGCGCAAGCCAGTGCCATTTAATTCGTTACAACCTAATACTTCATATCTCCACATAGCTCAGCACTCACTTTGTTCTCAAGTTTCGCTTGAATACGTGCAACTGCAGCAGTAATCAAGTCTTTTTCGCCAGATCCTGGTCTGGAGCGTTTTCCAGTTGGTGACATCACACGACTCCCTGCCGGCGCTTTCTGTAGACAGAATTTGGGTTTTAGCTTGTGTGATCAGAAGAATGTAGAAATGTAATGAACATGCCAGAATAAGAGGTTGTACAGATTGCGTCTATGCCTCTGTAGTAGATTCGGGGCAAATGAAAATGATCAAACTGATTCTATTAGGTTGGTGGAAGAGTTTCCCTTTTACATGTTTTCGAATTTACAAATGTACAAAACAGTCAACATTTAAAAAATATATGACGCAAACATGAAAATTACCATTTATCAGGTAACTTTTAAATATCGCTTACCGGCCAGCAACGGTGAACAGGGACCACATTCATCAACGACTTTCGTAACTTTAACGGAGAATTGTGAGTGAAAAGCGTAGACAACTCGGCTTATCGCTCACCGTATCGCTTGATAAACCGCGCTGTCTGAGCTTTTCGCTTACAATTCTCCGCTAAAGTTACGTAAGTCGCTGATGAATCGGCCATAGGATCGCCGAACCCTCTGATATGACATTCATGAGCATCAGGATTGGCGGTACTTTTCACCGCTACTGGCTGATAAATTAGTCAAATTCAATTAGTAAAGCAGGAGCAGTCGAGTTTTGTGTCAAGGACGATTTCTTCACCCATATTCGCAACTGAATATTACGAAAATTTGGGTACCAGGCTGTCCAATAATTCCTGTCCGAAAATTTTCAAAATTCTATAATTTTCCTTAGAAGTGTTATAATATCAGGCAAATGTAAAAACCTTCTAGAAGGTTCTCCAGAGTTGCACGCTAGGGGTATGTAAGGCGCAGTCGACGCGTCTAGCTACCAGTACAAGCTAAAATGGACCAAGGTCGAATTCGTACGTTCGTGTACTACGAGTGGCTGCTGGGCAACGTCACGGGCACCGCGGTCGCCAACATCTGCAGAGCGTGCAAGGAGGATGCAGTGTCCCAACGCACAGTCAGGCGCTGGTTCAATCGTTTCGAGAGCGGCGACACCAGCCTGGAGGACAGGGAGCACCCGCTGAAGATCATGTTCTGCTGCTGGTGGGACGCCAAGGGCATGCTGTACTTCGAGCTGCTCCCGCAAGGCAGGACGGTCACCGCCTCCATCTACACCGATCAGCTCGAGAAACTAGCCGCCGCCATCCGAGAAAAGCGTCCCCGACGGGCCTCGGTCCACCGCTGCACGACAACGCGCGCCCCCACGTGGTGAAGGAGACCCAGCAGAAGTGGGCGACGCTCGGCTGGGAGATGGTTGCCCATCCGCCGTATTCCCCGGACCTCGCCCCCTCCGACTGCCACTTGTTCCGCCCGCTGAGGCACCATTTGGCCGGAAGAAAATTCACCAACTACGTCAACCTCAAATCCGACATCGCGGACTTCTTCGAGTCGCACCCCCGGAGTTCTGGGCGAAGGGCATCGGCGACCTGCCCAATCAATGGGCCACTGTTGTGGATAACTGTGGGATTATATTGTTGATTAAACTTAATTTTCAATAAAGTTGAAAAAAAATTAAAAATGGTGAAATTTTCGGACAAGAATTATTGGACAGCCTGGTATATGTAGGCCGCTCTCAAATTTTATTCACATTTTAGACGGAAGGTTTCAGAATGGTTTTCAAAAATTTGGCAAGATTCGGAACCGAGTGGTAGGTTGAATTTTTCCGCCAACCTAATACATCCTGCGCAAATCTTTCAAATCTTCTTTTTTTAAACACAGATCGCTTCGCAGGCGGTTAAGATAGAGCTACTAAAGTCCAGCCTGCAGTTCTTATGGCAGGCGTCCAAGTGTGCTTCACGCGTTCCGCTGTGTCGCCACCTTTATTCGGACACTCCAGATACTCCAGATGGGGAAGGGGTTTACTCCAGATGCGGAAAGCCACTCACCACTTTCTCAGAATCTACCTCGTAGTCTTCTTTTGCATCTTTGTTAGCTTCATTCTGAAAAAGATCTGCTATTCGCCGAGGTCAATAGTTGAATCTCAAGAGAGGAGCTCCGTACAAGAGGAGACTGGAGCGCTTCTCCTTTACCCGTGCTTTTAGACTGATCGGTTTCGAGTTTGCTTGGAACGTAGTCAAAGCGACGTCCGAATTTAGGACCCTGAACATAAAGCGTGTTTTGATGAGTTGTTGATGAATAAGCGAGAACGGTGAGACTTTCGTGAAGGGACATTTTAAGCATCAGAGCTTTCGCCTTTTTCTTTCAACCTATTGGTTGACATTAACTATAATCAACAGAATGCCTTGTTGTATGAGTGTAACTCACCACGAGCTTTCGTATTCTTTCCACGTCCTCCTTACTGATTACTTGCTGCTCTGCTTGTGGAACGTTGACGTTGGCAACTGAGCCAACCATTTGATTAGCTGGTCTTATCAAAGCCATTGAAGCCTTAACAAGGATTTTCCTAGACTTTTCCCGCAGTCTGGTCTTTTTATCATGCTGATCAAAACGTTTCCTACTATGCGGACGGGGTATCGCAACAAAGATCAATCTCAAAATAGAGGTAACCGTGGCGTTCTGCTTTAGTCAGCGTTATTAGTCTCACCATTAGTCTGGGAAAGGAAATAATGCAGAAGAACATGAGAGGAAAGCACTGATGTCACGGAAAGGATGAGTTCTACCGTTACACTGCCATTAGTCGCTCAAGGCTCCAGGAAGTCAAAAGCTCCATCTACCTACTACCAAATGGCAAATCGGAAGTGCTATCCACTGAGGGCTGTAATGGAACGACCTCTGAAGCCTGGGCTGTTCTCTGGTTCATCAAATCACAGGTGTAGCCTTCTTACCAGGAAACTATCTCAACGGTAGGTCGGAACGGCCGAAGTGTTGCGTATGGGCAGAATCGCTTCTCTCTGGGAAACAACAAAATGCAAATATCTCGACTCCAATACCTCTGTGTAAAGTTAGGGCCGACGGATGTTGGGCCGTTGGCGGCGTTAGCCCTATGCCTAGAGGCAGAGGGCGGGCTCAAGTTGGCTGGAAGCAGCGATGACGAGCGAGCGATGGTGGCGCAGTGGGTAAAGGGGCGGCGTAATCCTCATAATCGCTGTTTCCAGCCAACTTGAGCTTGCCCTCCGCATACAGGCATAGGATTAACGCCGCCAACGGCCCAACTTCATCCGTCCGTAACTCTGCGCAGAGTTGTATTGGGGTCGAGATATTTGCATTTTGTTGTTTCCCAGAGAGAGGCGATTCTGTCTATATACAACACTTAAGCGGCTTTCACACTGCCGTTGCTGCTGTTGCGCAACCGATGCCGTAATGATGAAGCATACCGCAGGGATGCAGAGGAGCAACAACAGCAACGAGGGGGTCTTTCACATTGCTGTTGCCGCAACCCCGCATCAGCAACACCGGCATCGGTTGCGTAACATTAACATTACGTAACATAACATTGGTAACAGGTCTTATCTCATTATCTTATCTCACACGTTGCGGCTGCATCAAGCATCGAACTCCACCCCTTTTTCGTTGCTCGTTGCTGCAACAGCAGCAACGGCAGTGTGAAAGCCGCTTTAGGCCGTTCCGACCTACCGTTGAGATAGTTTCCTGGTTAGACATGGGTGTGGTGAGACGCATTCACGTTCACTAGCAAGGAGTAGGTACGTCTTCTGCGACTTCGTCTTTAGATTCAAATTCAAGCTCATTAAAGGCCTACACAGGCATGGCTCCCTATCTATCTACCACTACATAATTGAGTTAGCTGCCCGCGCCGTAGATGATGAGGCGTATCTCAAGCAGGTTAGAAACCTGCTGAGATACGCCTCATCATCGTACCCCGCGCAGACGAAATGTGCCTTTCAACAGGCGAGCAAGCGCAGCCTCCTCGGCCTCCTGCTAACACAGCAGCAATTGCGCGCGTTTCTAAGTGTACTGATTCTGAATACGTGTCACCGACGTCTGCCATGAGCATGAGAGAACCACTAAGGGGTTGGTGGAGAAGGGAAGTAAGGGGGGACCTCTAGGGTGGGCCAGGAGAGCTACCAGGAAGGAAAGGAACAACGTGGAGGAGGGACCAGGATGGGGAAACCGGTCAGAAGAGACCAGCAAGGGGGTCAATAGTGGAAACAAGGAAGTGGGCCAGGAAGGAGTTGGGACCAGGAAGGTGGGGGAGGGAAGAGAGGGGGGAAGACCAATAAAGGCGGATCAGCAATTAGATATGAAAAAACGAGTGAGGGGGAACCTGGCGTCCGGATTTGGAAGGCGAGTCAACGATATCCGGTTACGCAAGCTGTTGGGCATGAGAACGGTTGCGGAGGAGCTATCTGAGGGCAGAAGCACTGCGCAGCACAAAACAATGGCGGTACTGGATGGTCCGCAAGGAATGTCTATGATGAACGCACGGAAGTGGTGAACGGCTTGATGCCGATAAAGTACGCAGCAGACCCTAGATGTTAGCGAATTTTAAGTCTTACAAAAACTACTTTCCACAGGTCAGTAACGCTACAAAGTCGCGCGAAGCGCACAAGTGCGAGACACCCCGTTAGGCGTGTCGGATTCACATTTTTTTGTTGCGAAAACGTGGCAGGCACGCCGAGCACAGCAAGAATGATTCAGGCTATTCTTACACAGTCACCGGAATTCTGACTAGACTCTAGCCGGGAAACGGCAGAAATGGTGGATTTTAGCGAGGGGTTTGGTGGAAATGGTGGATTTTAGCGACCTCTTTTAAGTAGCGCGATTCCGATCGGAAATCCTGTGACGCACTATAACGAGAAGTAGCAATCAGCATTTGTCATTCTAGAAGAAGGAAATGTGTAAATGCGTCTCGACAAAAAGGAGGAGCGTTCCGTCTCCTTTTTGCGCGTCGCCCCAAAGCTTTGTGGAGCCGAGTAACAACGAAGAAACACGCTCCAATGAGGATTTTCATAGTGATAACTGTTGCGGTGATTTATCTACTGTCAATTACTGGATGCTATCTCACGTCCAGCAGGAAGCACTAGAAGGAAATTTGAGGTAAAAGTGAAGCTGCAATGTAGTTTGACATACCTTTGTGTGAGGAAGAGCTGAAACGTCGACAAGTACTAGCGGTGGCAGTCGGTCGTACATATGTTCCACATAGGAGTAGCCAATCTGAACATTTGTTTTTCTTTCGCTGCCCCCTTCGGCTATACTTAGAGGAGATCAGAAAAGACGTGTTCGTTCACCATCAGGTTCCTCTCGATCAGCATGTTCATCTCGAAGTCGTCTTCGTCCATTCCAAACGGATTTAACATAACCTATATTGGTTGCTATTGATAGTAAAAACTGTAGTGTTCGTAGAACTCGTGTATTACCAGGCTGTCCAATAATTCTTGTCCGAAAATTTCACCATTTTTAATTTTTCAACTTTATTGAGAAACAAGTCTAATCAACAATGTAATCACCACTATTATCCACAACAGTTGCCCATCGATTGGGCAGGTCGCCGATGCCCTTCGCCCAGAACTCCGGGGGCTGCGACTCGAAGAAGTCCGCGATGTCGGATTTGAGGTTGTCGTAGTTGGTGAATTTTCTTCCGGCCAAATGGTGCTTCAGCGGGCGGAGCAAGTGGTAGTCGGAGGGGGCGAGGTCCGGGGAATACGGCGGATGAGCAACCGTCTCCCAGCCGAGCGTCGCCAACTTCTGCTGGGTCTCCTTCGCCACGTGGGGGCGCGCGTTGTCGTGCAGCAGGTGGACCGAGGCCCGTCGGGCACGCTTTTCTCGGATGGCGGCGGCTAGTTTCTCGAGCTGATCGGTGTAGATGGAGGCGGTGACCGTCCTGCCTTGCGGGAGCAGCTCGAAGTACAGCATGCCCTTGGCGTCCCACCAACAGCAGAGCATGATCTTCTGCGGGTGCAGGTCGGCTTTCGGCGTCGTCGGCGGCTCTTCCCCGCGCGGGATCCAGACGGTGCGGCGGGCGACGTTGTCGTAGAGGACCCAGCTCTCATCCCCAGAGACCAAGTCCTCGAGAAACTCCTTGCGATGCGGACGACACTCGTAGTACACGAACGTACGAATTGGACCTTGGTCCATTTCAGCTTGTACTGGTGCTAGACGCGGCGACTGCGCCTTATATACCCCTAACGTGGAACTCTGGAGAACCTTCTAGAAGGTTTTTACACTTGCCTGATATTATAACACTTCTAAGGAAAATTATAGAATTTTGAAAATTTTCAGACAGAAATTATTGGACAGCCTGGTACTTATTCTCAGCGTAATTTCTTTTAATTCTTCGGGTTTTTCGAGTTGGCGATGACCTTGGTGTTATAAATAGGAATATCGAAAGCTGATGAGGAGAGCGGATGCTTCATATGTGAGCATGAAGAGATGGGATCCTCATGAGTGCGGCAGCTGTCATTTCCTTATTCTCCCCTTCTGTACACTGCCCTCACCCAGTTGTTGGTTTTCAAGAGCGTAGCGGTGGGGATAGTCGTGTTGGATGGCTAGCATTCTCGGGGCCTCCTTCTGGGGTTCAAGGCATTTTCGTTCCATAGCACCCTAAGAGTTTCTCATGACTATGAATGTCATTTTGTAGCGATGTGATGTATGCTGTATTGAAAAAGGTTTATTCGAAGAAGCTGTCGGTTAGCTTCGCACCTAGTATCCGAACGCGTTGTATATTGCACTAGGCAGAGCTATCGAGGGATCACGACGACGTTTACAAGCTCACCCACCTGAGCAACTTTTAACCACCCAACAAACAAAATGAACTCGTAGATGGCGAAGAACGGAATGACAAACTCATTGATCCACAGCATTTCCGCGTCCTGGAATATCGGAATACAAACCAGATTCTGCCCAAAGCAAATAATTCCACACCTCCGTCGACGTTGTTTGGTTCGCTACACAAGATATACCAAAATAAGCCAGTGTACAGATATGGACCACCTAAATTGTGATAAATATATTGACCTGTAGAGCTTGCTAGAAAGAAAGAACTGAAGTTAGCTGCACTGTCTCAGCACTGTAAGCGGTGCTAGAGATGTCGATGGTTTGCTTTCGTACCTGTGTGTAGACTAACGGCACATTCACCCAGTCGTACGAAAGTATATTGTGCATCATCTCCCGATATTTACTTATTGTCTGAAACAGGAAAGGCAAGTAATCTTTACGACATTGTCGGAGCAAAGGATTTCTAGGATTACTGCACTAGGAAATTTCTTTTAAAGAGTAATGAACATGTGGGCAAACAGGTCACTTCCAAAAAAGCAGCAGGCAATAGGACAACTTCCAACATGCGGATTTCTTGAGTGTGGGATCTATGCCTGAACTGTGATGAAAGTATTAGGTTGTCCGGAAATTAATGCAGGTTTTCGATCGTCAACTTTAGAGCGAGATTTTTTGGCAAAACTTTGCATTGGAATAATGCATAATTCTGCACTTTTACAAAGCTGGTTTTATGCGCTTTCTCACTGTGCTATTCGTTTTCAATATGGATTACTTCAGGGCAGATTTTATAGGCTATAAATGGACGTGTCAAGGCAGCAATTTCGGCAGATTTACTTCTATAATAAACCAGCGGTTCGATTTATTAACGTGCTAAAGGAGTGCCCGAAGGCGCGAACTCGTAGCGGAGGAAACAAACACCATACTTCTTTTATATGAATTTATCTTTTACACATCAAACAGTATTCAATACGTGCGGATAAGATACAGAACATGCAAAGGTAGATATATAGTGCGGATTATACAGGAACAATATGTATGAGAAAATAGGACAGGGTTTGTCTTAAACAATTACAACGAGTGTGAAACAGGGTACATATATAACCTACGGTAGAGAGGATGGGGGGGGGGGGGAAGAGGGGCGCCCGAGCTCGTCTACGGGAGAGGAAATCCGCCAGGCGTTTTTCTGGCCTCCTCTTTTATAGCCGCCTCCTTGAGGGCGGAACAGCAACTGCGTGAATGGTTAATGGACTTGGATCCGGGTAAAACGGAGAGGTGACTATTGGGCTTCCGAAGAATTTTGGCTTTATCTCTGGTGCAGGATCTCCACACTTCTATGAGTTCAATTTCGGTCTTACTGCGACTCGGAACATCAACCTGGTATGGGGCCGAGGAAGTGTTAACGAATCTACGGTGATGCGCTGGTTTCAAAGATTTCGTAAAGGTGAATTCGATCTTGAGGATGAGGCAGGTCGTTTGGACGTCGCTCTGGCATTGATGACAACGAGTTGAAGACCTTGCTGGAAGTAAATACGCGTGTGACCGTACGAGAACTTGGGAAGGAACTCTAAGTAAGCAAATCAAGTGTTTGGAAAGACAAGCGGAGAATTGGGAAGACGGAGAAGTTGGTCAAATGGATACCACACGAGTTGAACGGCCATAAAAAAAATCGTCGCTTCGAAGTGTCGTCAGCGCTGCTTCTTCGCAACAAAATCGACCCATTTCTCGACCGTATCGTAACTTGTGACGAGAAATGGATCCTCTACGATAACCGGCGACGATCAGCTTAGGTTGGACCGCGATGAAGCTCCGCGGCAGTTCCCGAAAGCGAAATTGCACCAAAAGAAGATCACGACAACTGCTTGGTGGTCTGCTTATGGATTAATTCACCACACCTTCTTGAATTCGGGCGCAACAATGACGGCAGAGAAGTACGTCTAACAGATCGACGAAGTGCACGAAAAATTCCGACCTATGCACCCGGAAGTGGTCAATAGAAAAGGACCGGTCCTTCTCCACGACGACGCTCGACCACATGTTGCGCATGAGTGCATCTGATGTAGAAGTAGAACGAGTTGGGGTACGAAACTCTACCACACCCACCATATTCGTCGGACCTTTCGCCAACCGACTACCACTTCTTCATGCATCTGGATAGGCTCTTGAGCGAGAACTGCTTCAATAACCGAGCTCAGATGGAAACTGCCTTCGACGAATTCATCCGCTCCAGAACTCCGGTCTTCTATACAACAGAGGTAAGTAAGTTAGTGTCTCGTTGGCAGGGATGTGTAGACTCAAATAGTTCTTACTTCGATTAATAAAGTTGTGTTTGAGCTGAAATATGTCGTTTCGAAGTTTGAGGTCCAAAACCTGCATTAATTTCTGGGCAACCTAATATATACGATGCAGTTTGCGTCTTGGAATCTCCGAGTCTTGGAAGTTAATAAGGGTTATAGACGTATTGCAGTTTTGTACGCCATACGTACAAACGTTTGCGAACTACGCCCTTAAGAACACGTTACCGCAGCGATACCATATTATGGATGCGAAGTGGTGATGCAACTTTTGGCAGCACCCTAGAATATTTGGTTGCACACATCTCGACCTTTTTTGATTTTCCTGTTGTGACGTTACTCCGAAATATCAGCTTGTTACCTCACTTAAAGGCAGAGGAAGTTGTTAAGAGCAGAGCTTGCTGAATAGCCAGTGAATTTGAAACGCCAGTATGACTAAATGTCTGGAGCTGCATGCTTCACAACGGAATAATCAGCTGTTCTATTCACCGCGGAGGCATTGGTAAGCTGCTGACACTTCGATGACCGAGATGAAGAATAAGGTATAAATGATGGCATTAGTCAACACTGTGTGGATTGCGTCACACATTCCGTTTTTGCGCGATGCCGTAGAGGCAATTTAAATGCATGCTTAACGTATACCCTGAACTGGTGGCTAGGAGGTGAAGAAGTGTTTTATTGTTTTCAAAGGAGTCTGGTATCAGTTCACCTATCCGGAGTGATGGAAGGCTTGGTTGGCCTGGGTGGGAATTCCAGACTAGCAAACTGGAATGGGGTCAACGCGAGAGCCAGCACCTCCTCCGACTGCGCTACCACGCACCTTAATCGAAATAGGGAACTGTGTTTATGTTCCTTGAACAAGAAATTTCTAGTAGGTGTAAACAACGTTCCTTCCATTCGTTCATGCCGTCCGCTATCCGTGAATGACACGTCTCGTCTACATACTGCTGTATCTAGTCGAGATAGGCGATTGCAGTTCAATTTCGAACCGTCTAGAGGGGATCCAAGACGTAACTTCAACGCGACATCGCCGCGCTGAAACGCGAACGTGCGCTCGATGACGCATGGTTAGCCGCGGAGCACGAAATTTTCGACAAACTCTCTCGGTGGAGGCACTTGGGAGAAAGAGGAAGCAGTAAAATGCCTCCGCTTCTCCTCGTAGAAGGGAGAAATAGGAAAGTTGTTAATGTTTGCTAAAAGGGTGCTTGCCAATGTCATCACATGTGAACTATGACACGTGAGTTGAAGAACGGTGACGGTCAAGTGTAGAACGAAGTTAGATTTAAGGAAAAAGCTAAGGGTTAGTGCGCTTTTGACCTGTCTTTGAAATCTAGCAAAAGCCTCACGTCTCAGCAATCCCTGAAAACTTCAAACGCTTGAGAACAAGGCCAACTGTTTAAGGGAAATCTGTTTAAAAAATTCGGGAACCTACAAGCAATTACTCCGAAACTTCTCAATAATCCCGGTCCATTCCTGTTTCAAATTTTCCATACCAGGTCCTTGGTCGTTTCCCTTCACCCATTTGAAAGAGATTGAGTCTCATTCCACACACACTTTGTCAGCAAACGCGCCCACTTCAAGAAGGAATCTTCAAGAAGGTCTATTACTCGTAGGTTCACGCGCAAGGGACATGTATGGAAATATAACAGCTAACTTCGTTAGGATTCTATGCACTCTTATACGCGCGAAAAACGCGCTCAACGGTCGCCGGCACACACTTTCGAGTCACTAGCCGTCCCTGTCAAAAGTAGTCGGACCATGACAACTCGTCCATTTCCGTCGCAATTCGCGCGGCGTTGGAGTTATGTCTGCCCCGGTCTAGAGGCAGCCAAGTATATCTACCTGACATATCACTCCGTAATGGTGCTCGTCAATTTGCCCTCTTCTGTAGCACTTCTTCAACAGTTGAGTAGCCCATTCGATTGGCATCCAGTATACGCGCTTAATGTCCTCGGCCTCAATTCGACTCTTCTCTGCTTCTGTGAGCAGCGATGGCACCTGAATTGTGACATTTCTTAGTTATATTGCACCGCAGTTCACGAACATACCAAAGCCCTATTAGGGCTAAAGTATTGGCACGTGATTGGACATTGCCACATTTCAGTGTGTTCAACCTCATGGCTGCCTCAACCTCTCCATCCATCATAGTAACTTATTGTATTAGGTTTTAACGAAATAAATGGCACTGAACCACTGTAAATTTAAACAGTTAATATCTCGGCTTGTAGGCAAGTTTATTAATCGAAATAAAAACCTTCTGATTCTACACATCTTTGCCAACGTGACACAAGCTTTTTTATCCCAGTAGCATAAAAACCAGAAGTTCTGGAATTGACGAAATCTTCGAAGGCACTTTCGCATCCTGTTGGTATTTGAATATTTTCCCTACCAAGAAGTCGCCAAGATGCTTGAAGAAATGGTAGTCTGTTGGGGAGAGGTCGGGAGAAAACGGAGGATGTGGTAGAGTTCCAATGCTCAGCTCATTCAATTTCTGCAACGTCATTCGTGCTACATGGGGGCGAGCATTGTCGTGCAGAAGGAGAACTCGCCTTCGGTTTACCAAGGCCGGCCGGATATCCTTCAACTTTTTCATCATTTCTTCAACTTCAATGCAGTACTTCTCTGCCGTAATGGATTCACCGGGAGGGAGGAAGCTGTGGTGAATAATTCCCAGCGAACACCACCATACTGTCACCATTACTTTCTTTTGGTGCAATTCCGGCTTCGCAAAAACCTTGGGGCTCTCATCGCTGTCCACCCACCCCCCATCGTCGCCTGTTGTCGTACATTATCCATTTCCCGTCACAGGTTACGACGCGATCAAGGAATGGGTCCGTTTCGTTCCGTAGAAGCAGTGCGGACGAGATCTCATATCGTCGGTTTCTTTGCTCCTCAGACAGCTCGTGAGGCACCCATCTTTCCAGCTTTTTGGTCCTTCCAATTTCCTTCAGATGCCGGGCAGCTGTGTTGTGACTGACGCCAAGAACCTTCGCTATCTCCCTGGTACCTTTGTGTGGATCCTCCTCTACCACATCTCTCAGCTTGTCCTCATCAACATCACTATGCCTCCCACGACCTTCATGTTCTTCCAAGCTCTCATCTCCATTCCGGAACTTCTGATACCAACGATACGCCGTCCGAATTGTGGAACATCCTTGACCGAATGCGGCGTTGATCTTCTCGTCCGCCTCCTTAGCTGTTGTGCCCAGCTTGAATTCGTACAAGTAAATGTCTCGGATTACCCTTTTGCCCATCTGCAAAAAAGTCAATAAAACTCTAAAGTTTTCCCACTTTTGTATAGAAAATTTGGTACTCGCCGGTAGAGCAAAGTTTGCGCTTCTAAATGATATGCCACATGTTTTGTTTGTTCTTGATCAAACGCGTAAAGACTCGCCAAAAAATGGCGCGAGCCAGTGCCATTTAATTCGTTACAACCTAATAATTTTTTGATCGGATTTTAAACGTGTAAACGATATAAGGTGTTTTTTAAGGACTCTACTAGCAGCAGTCAGTCATTGATAGCACAGCTCATTCCTGCTTCGAAATTTGCCCAATGGTATTCGTGTCTGTCACGGGTTAGCTTATCGTATGCGTAGTGTCGTTTAAAGTGTAGTAAAAGCCAATGGATGGTGGTCTGAAGTAGGAAGACTGCTGGGGTTAGAATACTCACCAAATGATTATAAGAAGGGAAACGTCTTCGGAGTTGCTCGCTGATATCTCTGAAGACGAGCACATACGTGAGTATAACGTAGCGCATCATAGTTTTCCTTATCAAACGGTCAGTTTTCTGCAACGTTATACTATAAAGTAGGCACACAATGAAGTTAGGCAGCATGTTACCTAATAAATATTATGTGCCTTAAATGTGAAACTTGCTCCTATGAACACTCAAGAAGGGTTGTTGTGGGAAAGGATTCCTTGTCTGAAAACTAGCGGCCGATTGTTCAACTTTCGGCGTAAACCTTGTCAATCGTGAAATGACTCCGGTGTTTAAGAGTGATCTCTAATTTCGTATTTGATTTTCATCAGATACCCATGGCTCCCCGCTCTTTGCAACACAAACGCCATTCCCACTTGGCAGTGTATACCCTCGATAAATCTCGGTTATCTACAATGTGCTGATAACAGGACGATTTTCCTATTGTATTTGATGCAGGTTCGTATTTGAGATGAATAGCTCCCTTACCGAATCCTTCTCTCCATGTCTTGACCTCACAAACGCACATATTTGCAGTCCAAAGGTATCTGGCCAGGGAATCGTCATAAATACCTTCCACCATCTGAACATTAGCAGCATCTCGTCAGTGTTAATAGTCTTTATATTGCTGGATTGTAGGCCTCTGTGAATTTTTAAATTCTGGCCTGTTTGTGACTTTGCGACTTTGACCGATTAGAGATTACATTAAACCTTTGAGATACAAACACAGATACGTATTTTGTGCAGCAGGTCAGTAATTAATTTGTGGCAGGTGATATCAGTGAAGCACCAGATGCGGAGAATTAATGAGCGGAGCTCTCACATAATGAAATGTATGCAAGAATCGGTATGTTCATGAGGATGTTCTATATGGTCGTCATAACTGGTGATCGATTTGACACTATAAAGATGGCAAGATAACGAAAAGAACCAATAGTTATGGAAAGAAAAGAGCTTTCATAGGGCGAACTGGATATGAGCATCTATAACGGTTCCGTCGATTCTGCATCCGCTTTTATCAAGTAGTGCTGCGCTTTCATTGCCGCTTAGGGCCTATTTCATACCACCGCTCACCCCAAGCGAAGCCTAATGATAAGCTCCCATGTCGATCGTGCGAAGCGATGAGTCGACATGGGAGCCTATCCTATCATTAGGCTTCGCTCGCGGTGAGCGATAGTATGACATAGATCTAACCCCTGACACAGTCCTAGTCCTATTGGTATAGTCCGGCGGGAGTGTCCGCGGGACTTCCGTACGGGAAGTGCACCGCGGAAGGTGTTCGCCGACCCGGCACGGTCGATGGCCGACAATGAATGATAAGGCGTTGGAGCCCTTTCTCACTCCGTGAACTAGGAACGTTCCAAGTCCACGGAATCGTTCGCTTTCGAATAGGAGCACGTTTATTTTGATAACATTTTTGATAACGCCAACCAACAGCCTTCGGCGGTGCATTGCACTGCAGGAGGTTTTCGGTCGGCGGGGTCGTCCCGCGCACGAAAACTATACCAGCCCGTCCACCGACCGCCGCCGACGATCCGCGGAAAATGGGTGTTGCAGACTGCGTCTATTGGCGCGCGTTGGGTCCCGACTAGATTATTTTCGTTTCGCGGATACTTCCGCGATACTATACCATAGGCCTTAAGGAAGAAGCTTATGCACGCGTTAATGGTGACCAAGACTTATTCCTACGGTTCGGTTGTAGCCTTACCATGCACCACTTTCTATCTTTATAATTGTTTGGATTGCATCACAATCCAATAGGTTTTGGTGGTTCATATGATAGAAGACTATTCAGGCTTCTTATTCAATGTTTATTGTGCGTAACAACAATATATTGAGTGGCGAACACTTCTTATTACTCCCACTATGGGTTTTTAGTTCTACTCGTATTGTCCCTCTTGTCGTTAGTGTAGGCCTGTTGGCCTGGACACTTCTCGTTAATTATTCAGTGTATTAGGCTGGGTCATGTTGACCCTGAGCCTCTTCGTATTGGTTCGGGCCTCGGATCGGGCGTCGGTCAGGATGGACTGTCCGAGCCCTTTTGGCTGCCGGTTGAGGCGCACAGGCGCCTGAGCAGGATCTTGCGAGGTTCGAGCCGTGTGTGGGGCCAAGTCTTGAGAGGGCTATTGATAGGGTTATTGAGAGGGCTGCTGCCCCTTGAGAGGGCCAAGCAGTCGACGACTGCGACCGCGACGACGACGATGATCACGCTGACGGCCCCTGACGGCGAACCTCCTGCTGCCCCGTGGCAACTGCTTATATAAGTTTGTGGGCAGTCCGTCGAGCCCGCCTCCAGGCCGGCAGGCCTTCAACCGACTATCGATTGAAGGAAGTATCATGACTCCGTGATACGGAAGTCATAACAATGATCGTGTATGGACTATTGTACCTATATATGTCCTCTTCCTTTCTTTTTTTTAGGTGGGGTGGAAGGCAGCTTTTATCTCTGATCAGCGCACTCAAGCACCTATGCTTAGGCTCTTCATAGTTTAGTTTTCGTTCTTCGTTTGGTTTTGAACTGAACTTTTCGAGACTGAAATTACCTGTCAGCAATTTGTGAGACATAGAATCCAAGCGCAAATGTTAGCACCGTAGATGCATCACGCATTAACGTACGGCAGTGCATCACAAGTCGTTCAAAAGTGGGGCCAACGTCAGAGCCTTTTAGGAAAAAACGGTGCAGTACACTGCAAAAAGGGTTACATTAAGGACACCGGCGTCCACTCATAGGCGAAGTATAATTGTAGGGTACATGAAAAATACCAATAGTCTAATGAATGAGGTGTTAGAAACATGAACCTCCAAACATACCAAAGATTGAAGTAGATGAAGAGAAATAAGATGAGCTCCTTCCAGATCAGCTTCCACACACTGCCTCGCCAGCGGAACAGCAGCTTCAGGAACGTGCCCAGGCGGACAGTGGCCGCATCGCGCATGTAGTTGACCGTCATTTTCCACGTGAAAAGTGCGCGGTTAGTCGAAGTAGTAAGTTTCTATTTAGGGTCTTTAATTGATCAGAGAGATACGATTCTACCAATAACTTCAATATGTAACGTCACATGCTCACCTCGAGCTTAGCTTTGTAGAGAAGTCAATAACAGATGGGTGGTAGTTTCTCTGGAGTGCCCAACACCGATGTTCTCACGCTAGATCTGTTAATGTCCCACGGTCAATATCGCTAGTTATCAAAGAAGGATCAGGCTAAGCCTAGACGACTTGTCTGCCCCTCCCGCGGAGCCGCCTCTGGCCTTAGGTTCCGCTCTGATCCTGGTGGCGTTCTAACCGTTCCTTCACAGAATAGCTCCGGCGATTCTTCCTCATCCTCCCTCCTTTACCCTTCTGCTTCCTTCTTGTACCCTTTGTACTGTTTGTGATCTATATTGATAAAAATATAATCATTGTTCTGTAGCGTACCGAGGATCCGACATTTCGATCAAGTGCTTTCTCTAGGTCAAGAAAAGCTAGGTGCGGAAACTTTTGCTGTTCGCAATGTTCCTCTACTAAAAGACGAATGTGCTGGGCCATCGAGGAAGCCACAGCTGGCTACGAAGCAGCATTGACTGGTGGAAAGCTGAACTATGTCGAGCATACGTTCATTCTCAACCCGCTCAAAGAACGTACTACACTCCTTAGAAGATCTGACATTAGCGAGAGGCAAGGTTACGACGAGGGAAGGCGACAGCTGCATGCGAGGCAGACCTCTGCGATCTTCTCCTCGGACTTTCATGAGCTAGTTCCTGCTACGTCAATTTCACGCACATTGCTGCGGTTTAATCAATGTACCAAACGATCCTAGCGGTTGTCAACTTGAAAGTCTAACAATGAAAATGCCGCACTGCAAAGGGAAAGCTGCTTACTGGCTTTCAGAGGCTCCACTTCATGCAGAGCTGAAAGCCTTTCTAACATCGCTTAACGGAGTCTCAATACAAAGCCAGCCACATAACTCACTCGGAGACGCGGTCCTACTAATAGCGACGCTGCCACTGAACACCGGGATTGCCCACGGAGGTGATCGGAAGCGGAGTGGGAAGCACCACAATATTCTAGATCATCGTCGAGAATGATCTTCACGCATTGTAAACAAGGGGGAAGAGCTATCAACCGCTCATACCGGTGGAGTCTAAAGGCTCGAGCACACTTCGCTGCCTTTGCTGCGGCAGCAATGATAAAGGATATCAGAGGCAGCAGCTCGATGACATCCTTTATCATTGCTGCCGCAGCAAAGGCAGTGTGCTCGAGCCTTAACGATAAGTTGCGCGAAACATGCCTATATGTTCTTACTTACGAGGAAGGTCAGTGAACTTGGTCCGGAGATTCTGAATAAGACCTATATTGTCTTGTAGGGCATCGGACGAGGATCACAGAACTGTGTTTCGTTTTTGCTAAATGCTCCTGGGTGGCCCAAAAATGGCAAAAAATGGTATCATTTCAGGGCGGGCTGATAAGGCATAAGTGACACCTGGAATGGTCCTGTCGTGCTCAGAACTTGACTTACAAAAGGTTTGGGGCTCAAATTTAAGTTAGATGATAGTAATTTCCTGCGTTTCCTACACAAAGCTGCAGTGTACACTCAAGTGATTCATTCGCACCAAGGTGCCAGCGACGTGATGACCGAGTGGGTAGTGCGGTGTCCTTACGGGAGGAGGTCGAGGATTCGATTCCTGGGGTGCCAATGCGATTTGCTCTGTGGAGCGCTCTCTTTTTTGGCTAATAAAGAGTACATTTTGGCTTCGGTAGGATACCTTCTTCGCTTCCTAACCCCACTTTCAACCTGTTGTCATATGTAAAGAGGCTAGTTTTGTCGCGTAAGGTGATGTCGAGAATCCATTAAACTACGCTTGTCGCGCTGAGGAAGCTCTCGTTAGATGCTACCCCCATATGACTGTTTTCGAATGTTCTCAATTAGTTTTGAAAGTGCTTCTCGCTGCCACCTCATGTGTGAAAACAATCGACAAGTATTGAGTTGACCCATCATCAAGACACGTTCCTCGTTCTTCGGATTTCTTTACAGACTGCTTTTCATTCTGCGCAGCTTTCACTATTTCAGCTCACTGTTACCAAGTACAGCATATTTTATCCACCTCATGATATTCATCTAGCAGTGTATTTTTTCCTGACTATTCTCCTATACACTTACACGGGTCGGGCATTGCAGCTATGACCACTTGCACTCACTCTCTTAACTCTGGGGATCGAAAAAGGTTTTTCCGTCCCAAATAGGTTATCTGGGGGTGCAGATCAACGTGTTGTCATTTCTAAGGCTTACGTTTGGTGCGTCAATACTTTTACACACCCTATAGCATCTAACTGCGTCAATTTGACCAAAGGAGAGCTTCTTGTAATGATCGGTTTGGTATACACGATGGGACTGATCTCTTTACCGGATCTCTTTACCGTCTTGCTTACTGAATTTTGAGAGGCACCGAAGTGCTTTCAAATCTCTGAATGTGCCCTCCGATACCGTACATGACGCATGTTTCACTTGTGAGCTTGGGTAATCCAAATTCGTTAGCTAGTCTTTCTTCGATCACTGTTTTTTGTGCTCCTGTATCGAAGAAGAACAGCACTTTATGTTTCAATTCGTGCTCCAGAGATTTTCCTCAGCGGTCATTAGGATAAGCTGCTCTCTGGGATCATTTTTTATATTTGAGACAGAAGAGCGGTCGTTTTGCTGCACCGCTTGAAGAAGGTGTGTGTTAAGCGGCTTTCACACTGCCGTTGCTGCCGTTGCAGCGGTCTTACTTAGACTTAACCAAATTCTGCTGATGCACTCCATGGAGTCGTGGGGTTAATGTACAGGTTTGCTCATCAAACCGCGACACTGTAGCGTGCAGCTGCTGCCGTTGAGTCGCGGATCGTGTCGGCCTCCACGTGTGCATTCGATCGATGTCTTATATGCCCGCGTTGACACACACGGCAAGCGTGTCATGGGGCGGTGGATAGAGGCGTGCAGCATGCGAGGGAGGCCGGGGGTTCGGTTCTCCTTAGGTGCGGAATTTTTGCACCACATCCTGGAGTCCCTTCCCTAGCCTAGTTCGCTCGAAGAGCCCAGAATCCAGTTGCCGACTCCCACTGGGCGACGAAAGCAGTTTCCACACGAGCTGCTTGGATCGCACGCACTTTGGAGTCCCTTCCCTAGCCAGCTGCCGAAACCACTGAACGACGAGAACGTGCTCCAATTACAACGGCTCGAATGGCGTGAGCAGGCGCTGGGACTTTGCCACGTCAGCGCCTGGTTAAGTCTAATGGCTATCCTGATGACCTGCTTCAGGCACAATGCACGTTGGACGGAGGCAGTCATGAGCTTCCACCCCCTTGAACGTAGCACACAAATATGTTGACGTGGAATTTCCCACATTGCTATTACTATTTTATTTAAGCCAATAACAAAACCACAAAATCAAGCAAAAAACATGACAACTCTACGATTGGTTATATAACAAGGAAGGAAGGCATGTTATTTCCGAAATAAATCTGCTAGCTGAGAAGAGCCTATGATTTAGATTCATGTTCAGGGTGCATAAAAAGTATTCTCTTTGTTTCAGCTCCAGCTTTCTCCTTCTACTTTTCAAAGTTTTTGTGTGTAATTTTTGTTGCCATTCTTGTTGTCTGTATTGTGTTCAAAAAACATTCTTGAAAAAACTGAAGAAACATGGTACCGTCGTCTCTACGGTGGCCCTTTCCTGGCGGTTACCAAAAGAATTGAATATTTCATTAACAAGAGAATTAGACGTTGTTCGAAATGTTCGGTGAGAAGAGAGGTCAATAACCTAAAAGTCAGTTCCGGCTCTGCGACAACAGGTTATGTTTACAAGATGTTCAAGCACAATAACGTTCAATTCCAAAATTATCAATCTCTGTCCGATGATAGCAAACAGACAAAAGCGCGCAGGTGTGAATAGCTTCTTAGACGAGCACGGTTTAAACATGAATCCGCTGGATTACTAGATTTTTAGGCGATTTGGAGAATAAGGTGTGGGCTAGTTCCAGCTGAAGGTCTGGGCTACTTCCAGCTGCCATTTACTGCGTCAATACTTTTTACGCACACTGTATACCACCAATTAAATTCATTTGATCAATATTGCTTACTGTGTACACAAACTTGTACATTGTACATCATCTGAAGTGCAAAGCAAGCTGCAACGAGAAGGACCTAGGTCAGACGCAATTTCACGCGCGAACTACATAAACAGGTAAAAACTCGTCCAACATGTGGGAATGCCATGTCACGTCGTTCTTGTGTTTGAGTACTGATAGGATGCCCCCTCCAACGCTCATTGCTCCCTGAAAAAATAATAAAGCAGACTCCTTTGATGTTGACATTGTGTGATTCCTTTAACTCCAAGAAAATTTTATTAAATTCGCTTTTGCACACTGCAAGGCAACCACGGAAGTCATGTTATGAGAGTAATTTTTACATTTATTTTATCTTCATTGAAAGATATTCACAAAAACAATCTTGCCCAACGTATTTAAATACGTGCTGGCTCATACCAATCTCCAAGTCGGGGCACGCTGGAATAAATTCTTAAATCAGTCCTGTTTACTCGAATTATTTCAATTTACTGCTCTGTAGCTCATTGGCAAGGGCGAAGTACACATTGAAATTCTTTAACGAATTCAGTGTGTAGCACTTTCTTTTGGTAATGCTTATGGTTTTGGTTTGGAGAGAGTTTATTAGAGGTTCAGTATTTACGCAACTAGTTGCTCCTTCACCACCGTAATCAATCCCCTTTCTTGTGGCGGTATAAGTTCCAGACGAGTTTTCACAGATCTTTATTGGTTAACGTTTCGGCGGTATTGATTTCTTCAGATCCTGAAAGGCAAGATCAACTCAAACTGTAGCAACTGGTTAAGCGTTGCCTTAACCTTAGAAATTCAAGGCAATTTTTTGGTCACATGGTCAATAGAGAGATCTGGGCCCTCACCTTACAGGAACTTAGGTGGACCATTCTGTTATCGAGACACAACCAAATGCCTAGCAGGGGCCGGATTCATCAACGACTTACGTAACTTTAACGGAGAATTGTAAGCGAAAAGCTCAGATAACGCGACTTATCGCTCACCATATTGCATAATAAGCCGTGTTATAGGCCCATGCACACTTCTGCGACACCGCGGCGCGGCAATTAGGGCGACCTCAGCGAAATCCGGCGGTCGCGGCGCGGTCGTGTTAGAGCATCGTTATAGGCAACGGGACCGACGTCCCCGTGCATGCCGCGCTGCCAGGAATGATTTGAACCATTCCAGCCTGCGGCACTCAGCGCGGCGTCGCCTGTGGTAGCCGCCGCGACAGCCGCAAGAGTGTGTATGCCCCCCCCCCCCCTGCGGCACATGTCGCAGCGGCCATCGCGGCCCTATGCTTCATCATGGCCGCGCCGCGCTGTCGCAGAAGTGTGCATGGGTCTTATCTTAGCTTTTCGCTCACTGTATCGCTTGATAAGCCGCCTTATCTGAGCTTTTCGCTTACAATTCTCCGTTAAAGTTACGTAAGTCGTTGATGAATCCGGCCCCAGGACTCGGATTCGTCAACAACTTACATGCCTTGAACAGAAAATTCACAGCGGAAAACTCAGATAACGCGGCTTATCGCTCACAATATCGCTTGGTAAGCCGCACTATCAAGGATTTCTCCTGTAATTTTCACTGTTTAACTGCTACAAGCCGTTGATGAATTCGGCTCCTGATTTTCAGCTTCAGCTCCTGTGTTATATAGAAACACCCTTCCTACTGGTTTAGCTTCGGGTGTTTGGCATAGATCAAAAACGCTGCCAGGGCCTTTTGGGCGGCAGTTTTGGCTTCGACTACCAATAGGTTGACCTTGACCTGTAAGTCTTCTCCCATATGCACTTGGAGTTTATGGTGACCCACTGCAGTAGCGTCTTGGACGTGGCTTTTCCGTCAAGGCTTTTCTGGGCCCTAACATACAGGGGTCGTCTCACCAATATGTTCGTAACATAGGAAGGTAATGAGGTTTACCACACCTGATACGATGCAGTACCCTTCCCCGCCATATGGGCAGACGGCGAAACCAGGGGTGACATAAAGACGATCGTAAAAACTATTACGTACTGGCTGCCGCCTTAGGTTCTCTGACTGCACCTCCACAACAGTTATCAATTCTCCAGCCCGGCTCTCATCGCACATCATTGGAGATGAATTGCATCATGAATTGCACCTTCCCGGAGATGATGTTGGTACTACTTTGATCCAGGGTGGACCTCCGTATCGCTATAGATGTAGTATGGGACTTAAATCCGTTACTATGTGCAATTTCTCGTGCCAGCTTTTTTGATCCTTTACGCTCCTCTTCCCCACGGGAGCTGCGCTTCGAGATATGTTTCTCGCTACGCCTCGCTTCATATACGGTTAGGGTGTAAGGAAGGACAGTGAACTATGGTGTTCTTGCGGTAGGTTTCCTATGTCGCTCTACTCGTATACATCTCAAGCCACGACATTAAGTGGATACTGTAAATGTTTATTACGCAGAAGTATGTCTATGTGGTCACATACACAGGAATATGAAACTACAGGTCGACGTCTTCTCTCTTGCTTCCAGAGTAGTCGCAACGCTTTAAACTTCCGCGACCAGTTTACCCGATGCATCAATCGTCTGTTGGCACCTCATCGCACGACCATTCCTGTCGGTTCCCGAATGGCCAAAGCTGACCTTAATTGTGGAACGTCATTTTCTTGGTGCAATTGACGAACCTAGATGTGGCAGTGCTATGCACTGGTTTCCGTGGAATGAAATGAGAGCGTAGTTAAGAGGCGGTACAGGCAACGCGCAAAAGCGCTTGGAATCGAAGTCGATTCGGAATGTTCGACTGGTTTTGGTGCTTTTAGTCTTTCACATCAATAAATAAAGTGGTTAAGGATATACCAAGCTAGGGAATTGTTAAAGCTGTCTGTCGGACTTAGAAGAATAACGCATTGTCTCAATTCTCTAGCATAGAAATTCGAAATTACAACTCTCCACCGCCACTTTTGAAAAAAGTTGTTAACGAATCTGAGAGCACGGGATCGTTTTATTGATGCTCTGTGCAGTCCAGAAAATTTGAACCAAGAACCGTGTAAGGAGTGTGCTCGACAGCCCGCAGCTCCTCCGACTGGCCTACACACGGCCAGGACAAAATTAGCAGCGTAAAACTAACGAATCTTCGTAATACACGTTAACGGCAAAGGATTACTCTGGATTTTTTGCATTTTTATTGATGACATATTCACCCAACGGTTTCTCAACTCTCACAGGGGAGGGGTTTCAGCCTTCAGTGGAATAGCAGGGTCATTAAAAACGGCTCGGAATGCTGATTATGAATATGAATGTCAAAATTCCAAGTGAGACTCTGATTGAGCTCTAACCTTGGGCCGGGTTCATCAACGACTTACGCAGCTTTAACGGAGAAATGTAAGCGAAAAGCTCAGATAACGCGGCTTATCGCTCACCATATCGCTTGATAAACTGCGTTATCTGAGCTTTTCGCTTACAATTCTCCGTTAAGCACTGGGCACACTCTTGCTGCTTGACGCAGCTCCAATGATGAAGAATAAGGCAGAGACGCAGAGTACGTGTCTCTGCGTCAGGGGCGGCGGCGCGCTTATGGCACACTTCACCTCAGCGCTGACTCCCAGGTCAGCGCTGCAAGCGTCAGCTTCACAGAATGAGCTCGGTGATTCCTCACGAAAACATATCCTGAGCCTGAGAGCGAAGCCGCTGCCGAGTGTGCCCAACCCTTTAAAGTTACGTAGGTCATTGATGAATCCGGCTCCTGGCGATGTTCGCTGGTTTGACTGTAGGCCGGTCATTCGAAGTAGCTGTAGTGAAAGCGGTGAGGGATGAGATCAGATAACGTTAGAGGCTAAAGAGTCAGAGTACTACCTCTGGACCACAGCTACCGTTGTCCGCCTAATATTTTCAGCTCTCATCACTCTCCGCTTTCACTACAGCACATCCGCGCGACCATCCTATGGCCATCCTGGTGAGCTTCAACAGGTTAGAATTCATTCAAGAGTTTCACTTGGCAGTTCTAACGAAAATATTCGTAATCAGCATTCCGATCTCCGAGTAATGACCGTAGTATCCATATGAAGCTCCATGGGGTAGGGGTTCGAAATTGTCCACTGGCAAGATAGTCTATGCATTTTCAAAATGTCACCACGGATAATGGAGATGTAGAGGAATCATCCGACACGGGGTCATGTTACTTTGTTATGTCTATGACTACCAGGGGTCGGATTCATCAACGACTTACATAACTTTAACAGAGAATTCACAGCGGAAAACTCAGATAAGGCCTTGTTTAGTGTGCACTCGACGCGCGACGCGATGCATGCGTAGTGGCCAAATTGATCGAGCGACGCGATTGATCAATTCGGCCGCTACACATGGCATCGCGTCGCGCCTTGCGCGCACACTAAACAAGGCCTAACGCGGCTTATCGTTCACCATATCACTTGATAGGCCGCGCTGTCAGGGATTTCGACGATAATTTTCTCTGTTGAATTGCTGTAAGTCATTGATGAATCCGGCCCCTGACCTGCATCGTATTTTAGGAGCCAACGAGGAATACTTTGGAAGCCTGATCCAGTTGTAGAAAGGCCTCATATTTGCCACTTACAAAGACGTCGTTTACTATGCACCCTTGAACTTCGACGCGTCCGCCACGTGAACCGACCCTGCACTTTATTAGAAGTCCATTATGGCTGCCGTTGTCAGCGAAGTAAGAGATCTGAAAAATAGAGAGCGATTTAGTGCGAGTAGTAAGTGCAGGAGACGCAACACTATTGCTCTCGTCTCTGTGGCGTATCGTGTTTAGGCAATATGTAACTAATGCGGTTTGTGCTTTGTTTCGATGTGCAATAGAGGTTTCTAGAACAAAGCCATCTCAAAGATAAGTACCAATCTCGAGTGTCAAATCTGAACAACAAGTAAGAGATACAAAATGGCAGGAGTAAGAACCAGGTGTGCTTTGGACTTACCCATTCATCTCCAACCTCGTAGTGCTTTCCCTTGTATTCACAAGCACTGATGAGTCCAACGGCGACGAAGAGAAGCAGCAGATGCCTCATGCTGTAAGGCTATTCATATAATTCCTAACCGTATTGCTGAGATTACCTTGCGTCTTCAAGATGTGCATCAACGGTTCGAACAAGAGCTAGCCTTCAGAGCTAGCCAGCGACCGCGTCCAGGGGGTATTTTGGGGGTGCTGATCACGAATCTGACATCCGTTTTTGAAACTCATGCTGGTTGCGGTAGGTTACGGTACGTACGGATGATCAAGGCTATCGAGGCATCATAATCACCGATTTCGAAAGGAAAAGGAAAACCTTTTCTAGTGAGCCCCCAACACATCAGCTCTTACGCAGACACTTAGCCCCAGGGCAAATTATGTTCACAAGTGGCTAAGCGCTAGAACTCTCATCCCGAGGAAGCGTGTGGAACGCGAATACAGCGTTCTATTAAAGATGATGGGGTCGAGAATTGCGAGCGGCGATCTCCAACGATGTGGTTGGAGCCGCCAGGCTTCGCAGAATTGGCGCTGGCAGTGAGAATCCCAGGAAAGGAATGCTGTGGACGATGCTGTGCTCGGCCTTTTATACGATTTTATTCAAGCGAATGCTTAGTCAGAAAGCATCGTTAATTCCGAAACGCAGATTCCGGCTGCAATGCGAGACAAACAGAGAAGAATAATAACTGGGCTGGCGCCGTTTCCAATGATCGCTCTAAAAAACCAGTAAGTGCCGTTAAAGTGTCATAGTGAATTTTAGAAGATACAGCGCAAACCCACCAATTTTTTCCTCGAGTTCACGGAACGCTACCGCTGAAAGCTTAAAGCAGCTGCTTGGTGTCAACTGTGCTATCGGTCATTAATTTCGCAACAGTTAATCCTAAAAAAACGCTCATGGAGCAGCATAGAGTTGATGCTATATTACAATCGAACTTCCATTTTTTTCAATATTGTAATTGAATTCTATAGATTTTAGGATCTATCGAAGTCGGGAAGGGGGGGGGGGCGAAAAAACGAAACCTTTATGCTGTTGATGACTGAAGCGGTAGGTGGATATAAGATGATGCGTTAGGCATACCATCCTAGAAGCAACGGTAGGCACAAAATGAGAAAAGAAGATGGCTAAACCCATTAGAGTCGAAATCGATTCGGCGCAACACGTGGACGGGGGGGGGGCAGTCCTTGGCTTCGACCGCCTTGAGCATAGCAGTCGGGTTTGGTGACGTGGAATTTCCCCCATTGTATGCGTACGTACGTGTAATGCAAGTTGCGCCGAGAGGGGCCTAGGTCAAACTGGTAAAAACCCGTAACTTTTTCGAGTACTGATGGGCTGCACCCCCCGTCCACTAGTTGCACCACCGATTCTTTTTTTGATTAGCGCCAACTGCTTCTAAACCACAGCCAACTCAAATTCCTTTTTCGTTCGAATCGATCACAATATAATAGTCCCGATTTATTGATTCAGCCCACCGTTTACTACCTGTGGTGGGAATCCTCAAGACTAACAACAGCTGGAATGATTTCTCAACAGGCAGAAAAAGTCGGTCGGTCAATCAATATCGATGGTAATTGAAAAAATAGCCTATAGTCTTAATCTAGGGCTGAATTTTGTTTTTGAAGACGAATACCAGTCTGTTCTTCTTGGGGGATAGTACGTGGAATAGATAGTTTAGGCAACAACGATACGTTTCTCTCAAGACTTTCTTAGGAAGGCTTGCGCTCCCGTTCCAGATCGGTCGATCTATTGGGCATCATACACACGATTTGCCTCTTGCATCGGTTGTAAGGGGACCTGGAACATCCTGAAGGCTTCTTCGATCGATACTGAGCAAAATCTCCAAGAAATGTGCCAATCACGCTTCAACTGATTATCAAATCGAAATTTGACGGCCTCTGACACCAGTTTCACTAAAGGCCTTTATTTGGGACCTCTCTTCACTTTAATGCATCGGTCCACGGCAGGTATTGCTTAGTCAATTGCCACTTATCTGCCTTCTGGACGACTCTTCTTTGATAGTGGCGCTACACTTTCCGGACAACCCAAGGTAGAGTTGCATAATTCTCCATGTTCGACTTTCATAAAACCTGGGCATATTGTCAGAGTAGTTTATTTATTTATTTATTTGATGCACTCGAAGGTGCGCATAACATCTAACACATCGTCATGCAACTAAGACAGATCCTTCCGTAAGTTGCTCTCAGCTGTAGACCAAGATTGGTATCGACCTTTTATTAGGTTAACGTTTCGGCGATGTCGCCTTCGTCAGAGCCTGGAAAAGTCGAGTTCAATTGAAAAACTACTCGCCCAAACGCCATTTCATTCTACAGGAGTGAATTCCGAAGGAGACAAAGAGTCAGGAAGCAATGTCGTAGAGCATAGTAACGCTAACCTTAGTGGTGGGGTCGAAGTGATCCACCAGTCACCCTTAGCTGGAGGTGGGCTAACTCGGATGGGTTTGCGAGCTTATATCGACTGACCACCTGCCCCAGGGACCCCCTTGAGCACGACCACATAAGTCAAACCCGCAGAGGTCGACGTAGGGCGCCAGCTTTTTGCGTCACCGCGATGCACTCCTCCATGCGGTTGATTTTTGGATTTCTGGCCGCGATCCAAAACGCTTCGAGAGTTCTGCGTGCCGTGACGTCGCGCTCGCGTGCCAAGATCGTGACCGCCACCTCAACCATTGCGCTATCGTGGATCCGGACCCTATGCTCCCCCAACGGAGTAGACACATTAGATCTTCTTAGCCCATTCAAGTGCTCCTTAACCCTGGTGCAAAGCGGTCTCCCCGTCTCCCCTATATACTCATCCCCGCATTGACTGCATGTAATGAGGTACACCACCCCCGATGTCATACAGTCACCTGCACTTCCAAACGGGCAGACAACACAGGATGGTGTAGTGCACGTCCTGTCGTATAGGCGGTTCCGAACCAATTGTCTCTTCAAGTTTGTGGGAGGGATCTCAATCACTCTCACCTAATGGTAAGACAGATCCAGTATTGAAAAAACTGAAAAACAACAATAACTAAACACCGTTCTAGAAACATAGCTGATAAAAATAACAATGAAAATGAAAGAAATTCGCAAGCAATATATAATAGAAAGGCAAAATAGTGAAACATGTCTAGAGTACCTCCTTCAAAGCAGGATATCCTCTTGTCCTTTTTCCTTGCAGTGCGCTCATTTTCCACTTGGAAACTGTGAGATCTACAGTTCAATAAGAAGGAATGTTGAGCCACCCGCGTACACACATGGGTAGCGTTACTGATGGTAGGAAATACCCTGCATCAGCACGCTACAATACCTTAATACACACGAAAGTCACGAAATTTGCTCTGTGAAAACAATTTGTTGGCAGTGAAGTTCGGTAAGACAAAAGAATAGCACAGAATAGCACAACAAAAGAATTAAAATGAATCGCTTTTCCATTTAACCGTTGTGCCAGGTGGATGCAGCTGCTTCCATTGTCAATGTTTGAA